>VXBL01008493.1:18780-79172 GCA_013400195.1 Aramus guarauna | reverse complement strand
TTTTTTTTTTTTTTTGATTCCCAAAATACCTAGCATCATTACTGGATTTGACTAGAGTCTGCTTTATGTGCTGCTTGTGGTTCAGGAGAAATATATGTAAAGAGGATGGACTGTGTTCCCCGACTGTTAACAGAAGCTCTTTAGCATGAGGTTAAGCGTGAACTTTGTTTTGGCTGCCAACATAGCAGGCAGGAGATACCCAGGATAAGGGTGGATGAAGTCCTGATCTGCTTTCCATCTGATGGACGTGTACAGCTGCTCCGAAGGCTGGTGTTGGTGTGCAGTGTGTGTGTGTGTGTGTGTCACAGAAAATTATGTATTCGGGGTTTTGTAACAGATATTGCTCTAACTTCATCTTCTAGGAATCCTCTTAAATTAAAAAGTCCTGCCAAAGCATTAATATCTGGATGTGTATGAAATTTGGACTGTACTTCATTTAAACAAGAGGCAGTGGTAGGCAATAGTAACAGCTAACAATCTGAAAAGCCCCAGCTTTGTTGGTGAAATGTCTGCAGGTGTGCGTGTTTGTGCACATGTGCATGTGTGTAATTTTTTTTTTTTTTTCCCTGTGGTTTTGGTTGTGGGGTTTTTTTCTTCTTCATTCCATGCACTTCTACTGTGCAAGCATTATCTATGCCTATTTGGCTAATTTTGTCCATCTATTTCTTTGTGCATTGTCTTATCTTTTGTTAAGAAACCACTTTTCCTGAAATGCTTTAGGATGTTGAAGAACAATAAATAACTGAAAATCCATCTGTATTATCCAAAAATCACTTACTAACATCTAAGGTGACTGCCATTTGCATGAAGAATGGGAAATTTGTTCCGCTACATCGATTTGCAGAGAGTTGTCACTCTTCTAAATTATATTAGTGGTGGATTAGTTTGATTGGAAACTTGATCCAAACAATGTTTGAATTAGTTGAATAAAGAGTTCCCAGAGGTAATCTAGGGTTTATGCGAAAAGTGGTATATAAATGCATCACTGCAGAGAATTGAAATAGGAATGAATTGCCCTTGGTGAAATTTGTGGTTACTGGGATTGTCCAAGGATACCCAGATCCTTCGTTTCAGAAAACAAGGTAGTTTGATCCCATTTTAAAGCTTTTAGAAAGTAAAACTTCCCTTTCTTCTACACTGAAAATTGAAGATGTGTTTATGCTAGTCTTAGTAAAACTAGTATATATGAATCTAGTTTAATACTGCCCCCAAAAATCTAAATTACATAGCTGTGACTTGTAATACCCATCCAGCCTGTGCTTTCGTCCTAGAGGAGGAGCTAGGCTAGCCCTAGGGCTCCTGACCACTGCAACCTGGGCAATGACCAGCTGGATAAAGTAGCTCTAAAGTTCCTCACTTTACTAGTTCCCATCTTTGGTTTGTCCCCTCCACAGTGAAAATGACAGAGACCATAAACATGCATTCCTCTGGAGCGTGTAAGATCTTTCTGCAGTGATTTTTAAGGTCTCAAGCAGAAGTGAAGTTGTCTTGAGTTGCATGTGTGAAGGAAAGGGTAAGCAGCCAGGATCAAGTCCTGGATGTCTTTAACCAGAGATGCTGTGGATTGTGGTGAAAGCTACATCTCCCAAAGCATCTGTCTTTCAGAAACGCACTGCCAGCCTGCTGGCTGTTACAGGACAGGAGAAATCATGATATGCACATGGTGGGAAATGACATGTGTCTGAAGTCTTGGGCTGCCTGAAGGTCCATCATCCATCCTTTGTTTCTCAGTGGGATGTTAGCATCACGAGTGGTGGACCGATATCCACGCAAGGCTAATGGTGACAGCATGTATGCCAGAGGCCTCCCTGCAGGAGCCTCAGCAGAAGGCAAGGAGAGGAGGCCAGCAGGCTCCATCCAGGCTCCAGGTTCTCCCAGTGTTGATACTGGTCAGCCATGTTGAGTGAGGAGAGAGGGTCTGCAGTCCCGGTGCTCCTGAAGTGAAGGACTGTATGTGCCCCTCTCTATTGTAAAACACCGTGAGAGCCCAGTTCTCACCGGCAGACATCTCCTGCCCTTTCCCAAGCCTTGGGGGAGGGTGGGCACTGGAGTTGGGCTTTGCTTTCTGGGGAGCACGTGCAGGAAAGCTGGCAGTGCATCTGTGTCTCTGTGTCTGCTCTTCTTCTTTGAAGGAGAAAACCACACAAGACACAGCCCCAAGCCCCTCTCCTCTTCATTTACACCCCGAGTAGGTAATGTGAGCATGGTGTCAGTGAACACTGTCCCTGTCCACTTGAATCTCCACATGGCGTTTGATGTATCTCCCATAATAAATTATGTACTTCAAGGAGCCATAACAATAGCTGAGATTCTTGAGACGAGAAGAGTCTCGTTACCAGAAGTACCAAAAAGGCTGATTAAAATTAAATCGTAGCAGACAACAGTTGTGTTACAAAGGAAGGCTCGATTACAGCCAAGTCACTTTCTTTGCTAACCTCTGACTTATTTATTTCTCCTGCATGCTGCAGTCTGCATACTCTTTCTGGTTGTAATGAGCATTAATTGATTAGTTGGATCTATGAAGAGCTTGAGCACTCGTAAGTACTATCCCAGTGGGTACACAACTAAATAGTTTATGAGGTAATTAGTTTTTTAATGCCTTTTCTAATGAGCCTTTTCAGTAATGAAATCTCATGAGAACATTATTGGTTCATATATATTTCTTCAGACACAACAGAAGGTAAGCTAATGCTATTAAGAGATTTTAAAGCTAGTTTATAAAATGATTTTTAGTAACTTATTTTTGAATACTTGCCTTGGTTCATTTTGCTTTATTAAAAAAAAGGCATCTTAATTTTTCCCAACGCTCTGTCTCTTGCACTCCTCTCTCCTGACAGAATTCTTAGACTATACTGCAATTTCGAATAATTGGGATAATTTCTGAGGCTGCTACCCGATCTCCTAAGCTCAGCTGTAAGTAAATAATACCATACTGTCTGAGCGTGTTGTTTCAGATGTGTTCTCATCCTGGAAAAAAAAAACAACTCTGTGCCTGGCTGCACAGTGCCTTGGATTTATGACCGTGTCAACTTTGAGAGAATGACCAACCTCTACAAAGCTTTTCAATGTCAAGCTGAGCTCTGTTCTGGAGACTCGAAAGCAGCACAGAGCTTGCAACCATACAGGCAGTCCTACTTCACCTCCTCCTGTAGGTTCAATGGATGTACCCCGTTTTACCCAGGTTTAACCCATAGTGAGAAGGACAAGTCCTGTGCCTTGCATTTTATTTCTCCTGTACCTAAAAAAAGACGGCTTCAAACAGCTTGGCCAGGAAGAGTGTTTTGGTGTATGAATGGGTTGTTTTATTGTCGGCCATGGGGACAGTACTTGTGTTTTGTTCTCTGGAGATCACAAGGTATCAGACGCTTTGTGTGTTCTCATCTCTTAGGGCTCACTTCTTCCAGCTGGGAAGTGCAGTCTTGTCCTGAGTGGGACTTCGACCGCAATTTAACAGCAGATAGCGATGCTGTGAAACAGCCCGGGCCAAAGACCGAAGCATGTAGTTTTGGAAAAATGCCTCATAAATTAGTTTTATGTAGTCTAGGTGATGTATGCCTTAAAATACTTTGGAAACTTCATTTTAAGTTAGGGATGTACAATCCTATTTAACACTAGAAGCTGTAGCAGTAAACTGTAAGAAATTCCCCTATACAGATCTCATTATGTAATGTAAGATGTAATGAGTCTAATTCATCCTTGGGGTGTCTTTAATAGTGTCAGCACAGTTTCACGAAGGATGGATTTGGCCTAGGGACACCACCGCTATAAAACCTTGCTGTCTTCCACTGGTATTTCTGTCTCCAAAGCTTTACTGAGACCTGTCACTGTGATATATTAATAGCCTAGTACTTTTTGATGACTCTAAGTTATTAATAGTATGTATATTGTTTTCTTCAAATGAGTATGAAAAGCCACAGTTCCAGTTAGGGTGACTGTAACAGCCCCCTCCAGAACATATAGAGACGGTGTCCTTTGACTTCACATATTTGGCCTTGCTTGCAATACCATGCATTAGCAATGCTTAGGAGATGAAGAACGCCCAACGCTGACCACTGCTTTCCACGTTGCCTGCCATCTCCACGCCCTTTTGCTACGTGAGACCCAACAGCCCAGGAGAGGCTGTGTCAGCTCCTAACAGCACCCACAGAGTCTCGGCTTTTCAGCGCTCAGCCGTGCGGCACGCGGGAGCCCTCTTGTTAAGGCACAGTTAAGACACACTCCTAGGCTGGAGGTGGAGTAGCCTAATCTGGTCCCTCAGCTGAGATGTGGTGGCCTCTTGCGTCTGTTTAAAATGCAAAATAAATCAGATTTGCCTGCATTGCCTTCAGAGGTGAGCCAGCCACCCCAGCTGCTCTGAGACCCTCTGCGGGGTCAGCAGCCCGAGGGGTTGCGCCCATGCCAGCACCCAGAGAAAGTTCAAGAGAGAAGGTGCACGTCAGGTTACCAGCCCAAAAGTAGAGGAAAAATATCCTCAGAGAAACATTTTTGGTTTCCATTCTGGAAAATTCACAGACGGTGTTTCTGCTCTATAGTCAGAAGCTTCCTTAGGGGAGAAATGATCGGTGAGCTGTCTGAGGGTAGGAGCTCGGAGCTGTCTGTCTTTGGTGGCCTTTGGACTTTGCAAAACCATCTCTGAACACTAATGGAGCACAGGCAGGATTAAATTGGGGTGGTGGGGCTACTAGTTGCAAGGCGTTGATTTTGATTTTGGTAATATTTCTTTTAAACTTGAAACAGGCTGGAGTTGTTTTGCTTACTTTTTCGGAGACTCTCTATTTTTGTTTGTGCTTCCTGAGTCATCACCTGTCTTTGCCAAGACTTTATTACATCTAATAAAAGGTGTATTATTGATGCACTGTGGCATGCACAAAGCCTTTCAATGAACTTCACTGGGCTTGTGGTCCTCCCGGATTCATTCTGCTCCCTGTCTCTTGCTCCCCAGCAGATCCATGCTCTGTGCTCTACTCTGACAGCGTGTAAACTTCATCGGCTTAAAAGCTCAGCTTTCTCAGCTTCTGATGCATTTAGATCAGTCCTCTTACCTTTCATTCTATAATATAATAACCTGTATGTATGTATGTGTGTGTGCGTATATGTATATATATATGTAGTCTCTGGTGATTGCTAAAAGAACAGTGGAGAAGTAGGCACGGAAGAAATGTCTTGCCTCTGTTAGAAATACTTGGAAAGAGCAGAAAATAAGTTTGGCACTTTCTTTTTCTTTCTCCTCCTTGTGTGTACCATGAGGTCATGATTAACGGCTTTGGTGATGTTTGGAGGGCAGAAATCACTTGTATGTTCAATTCAGGAGGACCTCTGCATTGGCGGGGCCCAGGGGAACCGGCAGCTCCGGGTCTGGAAGGACCCATGATGTCATTTCATGTGGCCACGGGGGATGCAGCTATTACTTTTTTAGGCATTATTCTTGGATAGTACTAAGGTGTGTGGGTTTTTTTGGCCTCCGAAACACATTAATTCTGCCCTGAGCAATGGAAAGATTCCCCACCCTTGGGGGAGGCTGTTTAGGACGGAGGGAGTCTTAATGTGCAGGGCAGGGAGTTGTTGGGGGTGTGCGTGCAGTAGGACAACCAGAGAGGACTCCAGGCTTTACAGATACACTTCTAGTGATGCAAACCGAGTTCAAAGGAATGGGAACCTGTAAACGAAGTTTACTTGAAGTGAAGCTACTATGAGATAGAGAAACACACCGTAGAGAAATAGGGTATTTTGACATTTATTCATGGCTTTCCTGGGGTGTCTTGGACTGTATGAACTCACTGCTATTGTGCTAGTGAAACCATAGACTCCCTGAGGCCATAACTGTGACTGGAATTTAACTTCTTTTGCTTTGAAGAAAGATGAGAAAAAGTAATTTTATTACACTAGTGTAACTCCTCCACACATAAAGGAATTATGAACAAATGCATAATTTAAGAAATTGTGGACAAACTCACAATTTTCTGAAAATTTCTTCCAAATAATTTGCATTTTGAGAATATATATTTTCTATATAGGAGGAGGAGTGGAGTTGAATGCCTTCTTTTTCTTCAGTCCTTTCGTTTCAGTATAGGAAGATGATTGAAGACATGCTGGGTAGTCTGACTGGTGTCATAGGTGAGCTCTGCAAGAGATATGCTATCTCTGTTTTGCTTTTAAGCTAAATGAATACATTTAAAATGCATGGGTAGTTTAAGCTTCGTATTCTCAGGGTATCTTATTTTCTTGCAATCTACTAAACTTTAATTCAGAATAATTGTGTGTTGTATTTACAGTTCAATTTAGATAATATTTACTTATGTTTACATATTGTGCCTGGCTAATAGATGGCAGATATAGAGTGAAATTAAAACATAGAGAACCCAAGCAATAAACATCCCAGTTCACAGTTAGACTATGAGTCTTTGTGCTTCTTCGTAGTGTAATTTCAGCATCTAATTAAGCAGATGTTCAAGTAGTTTGGGGAATCAAGCCTTAAATTGCTCGATTAAATTACTTTTCCCTATCAGCATGAGCTTCAATGTCAGAAAATAAATTTGCAATCAGGAACAAATATTTAGGATGAAAACTATAACATAAATTAAACCACCTCAAATAGCCAGAAGTAAGCTGTTAGCTAACAACTCAAAGCGCAAACTGGAAATGTAGGAATGTACAGTACAGCTTACTACAGGGTTGCCTATTTCAAAGATGACAGAGCAAAGGATATGCCTGATTTTCATCAGTTCTGAAGTGTTTTCTGGGAATATGCAACTATTTCACATTTAGGCATGATTACTAAGTTGTAACATTTCCTTTCCCATCCCTGTCAGTCACATTGCAATCAAAAATTGGTCCCAGTGCATTTTTGGGGACAGGGAACAGCTAGTGGCATATAATTTAAGCTCAGCAGGATGAATATCCTAGTTTATATGTAAATAATGTGAAAATCAGGGATGTCTTACATGGTTGAGTTTCTTTACGAGTATCACTGCTTTAATTCGCTAGCAGTTTTACTCCTGAGCAAAGTAAAAAAGATCTCTGGATTCGTAAATGAAGCTGAAGCTATGGGGTTCGCACTATGAGGGCCACCCCGAGTACAATGTCCGCATTAATCTTTGCTCCTTGCACAGGAGGCTGGAGCTGCCTGCCAGAGCTAATGAATGGATTCTGACTCCGCCACGTTAGGCTATTACCAAATACAAAGGCTGGTCACAAATTATAGTTTGTCTGATGGCATCACATATAAGCATTAGAAAAACATTTGCTTAACAGTAATAAGTAGTCAGCGACAGAGGCAAGTTTTGCAGATTGCTTTGGAGCACTGAGGCAAATGTGGCTTTCTGTGGGAAAAAGCCTGTTGCCTGCCTAGCGATTCATAAAAAGCAAAAAAAAAAAGAAAAAGAAAAAAGTGCTTTAGTTACATCTCTTCTAAAGGTGAGACCAAACCACAGCGTTTCTACAAAACCCGAATAACCTAATAACCTCAGTCTTTACTGCAAACACTGTTAGTGTTTTAGGAGCACTACCTTTCCTCAATTAAACAAACAAAAAAATCTTATTGGAGAGTTGTTCCTGGCTTGGGTTAGGATCGTGTTTGCATAGATACAGTGCTTACCCGAGTGGATTCTTTTTAGCCTCAACCTTAACAGTTAAATTAGAAGAAAACTCACAACTGGCGCAGCGGAGCTCAGCAAATCACCAGGCAGCCTGGGCTGCCGAGATGCTTTCGTTCTTTAGCAATGAACTCATACCTTGGGCTTTTGTATTCTCGGGGAGAAGAATCCATAGTTCAGAGAACTGCTAGAAACAGGATGGTTAAATGAAGCCCAACAGTAAGCAATTCGTGTTACTGAAGCATGTCATTGAAACTTGGCACAAGTGCTAGCGCTGGGCTTGTGCTGTGGAATGGTTTTAAGTGCTTGTCATCCCATAGATAGCGCTGCAAATGTTCTGTACTGTCTCTCCTTTCCTGCGCTGTCTGGGAGAGTGAGTACAAGAATTAGTCTATGCGTTTTCATTTGTTTGACATTGAGTTTTCTGTGCTTTGGTTTCAGTAGCGTGGCTATCAGATGAATGAGGTTGTATCCATGCCAGGAGAGATGCAAAACAGCCCATTACTTCATTGTGTGGTTGGTTTGCTTGTTTGTTTTAAAAGTTTGCATGTACTAGTGAATGCAAGGGGATGATAGCATCTAATAATTGTAGTGTTGGCAGGAGCGATGCAAGCTCACCCACACAGCCTGCCAAGGTACCTCTAGTCTGGCTTGCAACACCTTTTTTTTTTCCAGCGGTTGTCCTGCTGCCATAGCGCAGAACCAGAGAGCAGCTTTAAAGTGCTCACAACTGGCGCATGCAGGGAGACCACCAAATTAATTTTCCTTTTTGATGTGATTAGTTTTTGACTGCTATGTTGGCATCTCTTGTGCCAAGGTATTTAACAGGGGGTTCCTGCTGTGAAAGTCCTTGTTTCCACTTTTGCGCTGGTGCAACTAAAGGGATATTATTCCCTTCCCAAGCCGATAGTTCTGTGAAAGATTTTGAGAGGCATCTGCCAAGAGCAGAAAGTATGAATAGGTAACAAAAACTGGTAATCCCTGCGCTGCAGAAAGATGGGCTTGATTGCTTTGTATTTGCAGGCTTGTGTCAATAGTGCAGAGAAATATAAGAATATCCTAAAAAGCTGGTAATAGTTTCAGTGCATATAGTTTGCTTCAGAAACTGATGTTCTACAGTTCCAAGTATTAATTAAAGATGTCGTGATGAGGGCTTCATCCGGTGCCCGCATCCTCTTGGCATGGACTCAGGCATGGTAAGGACTTGAGCAGAGCAGCCTGTTACTGTGACTTCTGTGGTCTGGAGCAACAGAGGATGGTTGGTCATTAAGCAATCAATTTGTTTTAAGGATGTCTTTACCAATGCTAATTACAATACCTGTAATTACTAAATTATCTCATTAGTTAAGATAATCCTCCAGTTTATTTTCAGTTTACTGGGTTGCTGGGGGTACCTAATACATCAATATGTGTAGAAGTGTTCGATGAGTTTGCCAAATTTTTTGAAAGATAAATAGTTTTACATGCTTCAGAAGTAGACTCCAATTGGCTAAGGAATTGGCCAAAGACTAGAAATGTGACATCATTCTTGGCAAGTGATAAAGATATATTTTTGTTAACAGACACTATATAAAAAGTGCACTATACTACTTCTAAGCAAAAATCTGTGTCTAAGAATAATGAAATGTCTTTTAGTCAAGAATCGTTTTTGAAAGAAATGCAATTTACTGACCAGTCTTGTGTACGAGTCTGCTTAAGGCAATTTATTTGTTCTTCCATATCCTTTTTTTTATTTAAATACAGCTAATACATACGACATATGAATACTTTTAAGTCAATACCATTATTTAGCAGATAAATATAATTATTGCCTATTAATTCTTTCATCAAATCCATGTTTGTGTAATAGACATACTGTAATTGCTTGAGTCCAATCACATACTTCAACTTTCAGCAATTGTGCTTTAACTTAATTCCAATGACTGATTAAAACCATGTGTATTCAGGTTTAGATAGATGTGCTTACTATGGGATTGTTAAACCTGCAGAAAATATGTTTTTAATAATCCATTAGTATTTAATTAGCATGCAATAACTGTCTTATTAAATCTAAATTAAAACCTTATTTGAGGCATGTAATTGAAAGTGCCACTGGGTAGAATCTAATCTGTCAGGGATGAATTTACATGGAATAACAATGCCAAATTTTTCTTTTCTGCAGTTTTCAGGGTCTTCCCAAAGATTCGCTTAATCATCACAGTGGAATCTTGCAACAATCAGTTTTCTGCAAGTGCAGCATTTGAAATGCTTTTTGGGTCAGAGTTGTCATCTTTTGAGAGTTCATCTCCATTTGAAAGATGATTCTCTGGGTGGAAGACAAGGAATTCTTAAACCTTTACCAGATGCCAAAATGTGTGTAGGGACCCAGTGAATGTTTCCCACTAGCCAGGGAAGAAGGAGAGCTGGTTTGCAACACACCCCACGTGGTCAGATGTCCCTCGGCGCCTCAGCATACACTGACAAACATGAAAGGAAGAGAGGTTTTTGTGATTCTATCCCTTTATAATAGAAGAGTTACTAGCACGTGTTGCTATGTACGAGCGGTCGCACAACACAGCTGGTGGGAGCAAATGGCAGCAAAATGAGACTATTTACAGAAATTGTGGCACTTTTCACTGCTCTAGAATCCATCCAGAAATGGGAATTCATAAATGTTACTGGTGGGTTTGCTGCAGCAAGACAGCTGAAGGAGTCTGTGTAAATTATCAAACCAAATTGCTTGTAAAATTCTGAACATCACTGGTTTGAGATTAATAGCTACTCCGATCCCTGTAAAGATGTGTTTAATTAACTGGCTAGCAAATTTATAGCAAAATTTTTCTCTCAGATCTGCTTTGCAGAGTCCACGTCTGCTGTTCCCCTTTCTCATCATAACCCCATCCCTCCTTGACAGTAAGTCGGAAGACTGCAAACACAGGAAGTGCAAGATAGAAGAGCTATAATTTACCAGGTGAATCAGAGGAGATAATTTTCCCAGGATATTTTATTTTGGTGCTTAGCCATTGCAGCTTCAGTCTGCTTTGGGTGCTAGTCTTCATGGACATCAAGGACATTTGGGAGCTAACCATTATCTTGGTCGTGTCATGATTCTTATCTTGGTCATGTCATGATTCTTATCTTGATACGGGCAATGTTCTCATGAACCTGAGGTGGTTCAGCAGATGGGGATTTAGCTGCAAAGGATGGAGTAGATTCCAGATGTTGATGGGGCAAATTCCAGATGTTGATGGGGCTGTCTAGAGATGCAAGTCTGTGATTAGGAAGGGATTAAATTATTATCGTGGATGGAGAGCAGGGAGGAGTGGCAAAATATTTTGCTGACTCCCTAGCTAGTATTGGCCAGCAACGCCTGAAGTGCTGACAGACCTCAGTTCCTAAGTTGTGGTGGACAGTTCTGTCCCTTCCGTAAACTGCTCATAAGACAGAAATTCAACTCACTCCTCTGTTTTTATTAACAAGCTGGGGAGGATGAAGGTAAAAGACCATCAAAGAAGGATGTCAAGCAAGGAAACTTTCAAAGGGAACTTTCAAAGGGGAAGGAAGAAACTTGAGAGCAATCTCAGCTACGGGCAGAAATGTGACCTTTGAAGGAGGATGGGAATTTGCAAAGGCGTGTATAGTGCAACAAGGCGAGCTGAACACAGAAAGGCTTAAGGGCTCACTTTAAGAGGGCCAAAGAATAATTATGTATCAGTGATGGGAGCAACCCCTAGGACTACACAAGTCAAATTAAATGGCTCCTTTTCCTTGCAACATGTTTATGATTAGGTCACACATGAATAGCTGTCATGGTGAATGCACTATGTGTGTAAATTGTGATCTGGGTTATTTGAACTTAGACTTTTAAGTGTTACTGAACACCCATGCAAAACTGGAGTGGTCTTACTCTGGAGCAGTGAATAGCATCACAATTTCTGTAAATGGTCCTGCTTTTGCTGCAATTTGCTCCCACCAGCTGTGTTGTGTGATTGCTTATACAGAGCAACAGGTGATAGAAACTCTTTTATTATAAAGAGATACAGCAAAAACCACGGGCAGCTGAATTCAGTAAGACCACCTAAGCCCTGTGGTAGGAACCACCCAAGTACATGAGATAAGACAACACAAATGACTATACCCCATGGAGTTGTTCAGAAACACCTCTATGATGTTGACGTGGCAGGGAGATAGCTAAGGCTGAGAACTGCCGAGCAGAGGAAACAGGGTGCAAAATTATTTAATTACTCATCTTCTTCATTTGAAATTGGTGGAGCGTCATGTCTAGCTATGGAAACTATCCGGGGTTTATTTTTGTAGCCCAGTTTGAGCCACCTGTCTAAATCAGGAGCCAAAGATCCTCATAGAGTTAATAGAACACTTAGGTTTAGAGCTAATTACAGCCTAACGTTAGGTTCTCTGAACGGCTCTCTGGTAGCACCACAGGACTGGGGGCAGCCAGGTGAGTGATACAAGTGGCGTGAGTAAGCAGTCATCCCCCGAGCTTCAGGAAGTCCAACACTGGAATATTCAGTGTTCATCGCTATGGTTGTGCATGGTGAAAAACTCTGCGAGTCACCGAGAGGGACACGGTAACTGCTGAGTGAAATAGCATATGTATTACTAGCAGTTTGGGGTTAGAGCTTCATCGAGGAATAAATCTAGTATCTGTGGACCTATGTTGTCTTCAGCAACACCAGTTTACACTTGCTGAGAATCAGAATCAGGGTTGGTTGTTTTATAATCAATCTTTTATCTTCTCCTGGTGCATGTTTGCATATGCTCTCTTTCCCTCTCTCGTTAATATTTTTAAGTAAAAGAAGCTGCTGTGGGATCACTGAGGACAAGGATATTAACATGGTTATCAGAGAAATTATTACATGTGGTTCGTTATATTGTTTTTCAGTGCTGGCCTGTAAAATCAGGATTACTAAAAAATAAAAAAGTCTCTCCCAGATTGCAAAAAGTAGAAGTATTTGGCTTTCATTTCTAATCAAACAGGCTAAATATTCATGTTTATGTGCCTAAATGAAACTTTTGTATGCAGTCTTCCACCCCATCTGCATGAATAGTAGCATTGTAACAGGATGAGGTCACTGCAGAAGGGAAAGTGAGGTAAGAACACAGCTGAATCTACAGCCTCTCTGCTACATGGTGCATCGGCTTGTGCTTAAAGGAATACAGCGCTTTTGCCCAAGCCACAGTCGCCATGGGCACTGCCTGCAGAGCTGAATGCCTCTCGCAGGGCTCTAGATGCATTCCTGGCTCTGCTGTATGGTCTGATGCACAGTGTACTGTTTCCTCTGCTTTTACAAACGGCTCTTCAGAGACCTCTTTACACGTCTAATATAAGTGAAAATCCATATGGTTTATTTTAAAGCCTTCATTTAAAAAAAATAAACAGTTATCAGGCCTCATTCTGCTCTGACTTATGTGGCGTAAATCCTGAGCAGTCCCTTTGTAATACTCACTGACGTTCAGGATTTATTCCAGCGTCAGGGGGAGCAGCGTTTGGCCCATCAAAGGGCATCTTCTCCCTCATTCTTTTAAAAAGAAGTGACTCAACTTGATAAAGACTGTACTTCCTATTGGCATCACCTTTGTACCTAGTGAGAACTCTTAACAAATATACAGTATGGCATATCCCAGTGCGCACATCTGAGAGCTGGGCAGTGGAAGGGTGACATAGCAAAGCCGTGTTTGAAGGAGTGCGAGATTTGCTAAATCTGTGTCAGTTCATATTTTACCTACTCCTTGTATTAACTTTAAAGGCCATATAAACAGGTTGCCAAGGGTACACTGGCAAATCGCCTCTCCTCACCCACCATCATAATTAGAGGTCTGAGAACTTGGAAAAACCTGCCTAGTGAGCAAGCCCTTCTCGCCCTTTTTCCACAACGCTCTCCAAGCTCACAAACCTGGGTAGACTTGGAGCAGCTTCTATTTCAAACAAGACTGTCCATCCCAGCCTCACCACCCAGCGCGGGAGCCAAAGGGGCTCTGTTTTCATCCCACGCCGCCTCTTGCTGCTTCGGCTTCACTCTGTGGCTCTGTGACTTCCCAACGAATTTGTCTGAAATAGAAATGCCTTCTTGCTCACGACCGCCTTTGCCACGTTGTGCGGCAGTGATCCCACCACTCTTCCTCACTCAGACGTAGCGGAGTAGCCTGTTTCTGTCTCACATATCGAACTTCCCCACAGGCAGACGCTGATAACATTGAGGTCAAGGCCAATATGCCATCTGATGTTTCTGGAAGCAGGACACTCAGTATGGTTTTCCTGCTGCAGAAGGCTTCTCATCAAGCCAACGCCAGGGTTTATTCACCCTCACCCCACAGGCAGTGGGTTGAGCCATAAGTGTTATCAAAGGAAAATCATAAAAAGTTTTAGACTTTGTGGCTCATTTGGTACCCTTGTTTTTGCCCAGCACAGGAAAACCAGGTAGGAGCTGGGGAGGCAGACAGGTTTGGAGAGCCTTTTCCCCTGGGAAAACTAGCCATTCTGTGGTTACCTGAGCCAAGACTTTGTTCACCCCGCATTGCCAGGCAGGGCAGCCTGTGTGTATCCTCCCTGTAGACCCAGGAGCTCTCTTTTATCTCTGCTCCATGCATCCCCCAAACACCAAAATAATTTCCATTTATCCTGCCCTCACAAGGTCTGACTTACTTACCAACTTTGGAGCTGCAAATGGCAGGCTGAAAGCTGCCGCTGGCCTGCCTGGTCTGGCTGTACTAACATCTGCACTTCTCCTTGCCCTCTCGGCCCCAGCTGGGAGTTTGGGACTGGGGTAGCACGAGGAGAGAGGGGGAGAGATGAGCCTGTGGAATAGAGAGAGTGATGGTGGGATGAAAAATGACAGAGAAGCAGGGGAATAAATGAAGCAGAAACTAGAAAAGAAAAAAAAAGCATAGTTTTATAAAGACCCTGCAAAAGGAAAAGGGTGTCTGGAGAGATGTGGGTAAAACCCAAATATCCAGGTAGCGCTTCGAATAGCTACATTCAGTCTCTGGAAGCTGGACATGCAGCACTAGTTGCTTTTTTTGGGAGAACACAGTAAATGCGACACAAAAGAGTAAATGCTTGTTCTTCTCTCCAGTTCTGTCCTTTGGTGTAACTTGCATCTGACTCTATTCTAGGAAAGGAAAGGTTACGGGGCAGAAGCCAGAGGAAACTTGCAGGGCTGCCGGAAGGAGCGGGTGCTCTGCTTCCCCTCCCTCTCCTTCCTCCTCCTCCTGCCCTTGGCCACCTGTCAGCATCCCCTCGCCTCCCCCATCATCCTCACACTCCTGCCAAAACCTCTCTTTGTCTTAATGTGCATTTTAGAGCCTGGTCTTGTTATGCTTTAATTATATTTTCTGGTGGCTATTGCTTCTTTCCCAAATATCTGTGTCCTGTTTTTGTCTGACTTCGGAAAGGCTGAGAGTCGGAAAGTGGAAGGGGAGGAATTTGGACTCTTGCAACCCGAGCATAAATGAACCTTTTGCTTCCAGGTCACTAGTTCAAATCCAGCCCACAGAAGTTGAGCTGGAAAGCGATAGCTGCTTCGGAGCCCGCCTGTACAGCGTTAGTTGGTGGTCTCAGGCGGGTTCGGAGCAGACAGGTGTCCAAATCGCTGCTGGCCCTAATTGGCATCTTTGCTGGCAGCCTCAGAAGCGGGGCCAAAGACTGCGTGGGCACCGAGCCCGCGATACCCTCGCTTGGGTGGTCCGCCTAAGTCGGCGTTAAAGCAAGCTGGCAAGGTAGCTGGGGAGGGCTCAGACTGCTGTTGTCTGTGTTGTACCCCCTCTGTAAATAAACAGGGATACTCAGCTTTGAGTGCTGTTCCTGCAGCTTTGATTCCACTTTTAAGAAGGTTGTTTTTTTTTCTCCTCGTTGCACTGATTATTTTTTTTACCCTTTAAGTAATTAAACTTTGAGGAAACTAATGGATTAGGAGTATAGAACTAAATTTACAAAAGGCAGTTAAGGGAGGGGCTCCATTTTGTGGGTGGGCTGATAGAGATGGATAAACTGGTGTTACTGGGAACAGCCTCTGTCCAGGGCAATTTAAATTATTTTTGTCTACCAACAGTCCCAGCCAAGCTAC
Organism: Aramus guarauna; assembly: GCA_013400195.1. NCBI lineage: Eukaryota > Metazoa > Chordata > Aves > Gruiformes > Aramidae > Aramus > Aramus guarauna. Next base: position 63,517 of record VXBL01008493.1, on the reverse strand, counting down.
CTGCCTGGCCCCTGTAGTCACCCTTGTGCTAGTACAGGATCGGTGAATGTAATTTGGAGCAGGATTATGTCTTGGTCTGTGATGTTCCTGCACCATCTATCTGTTTCTACCTGCATGATAGCGGCTTCCAAAAAATAAAGCTCTGTAGGATTTTTACATGTATCTCTGGAAGCCTCAAGGAATCCTGTATTACATATGTGTACATGCATCCTTTGGCTTCCCCCTTTTTGTTTGCCTTTGTATTTATGCAGACCTAAGTCCCTGAAGTTGGGTGCACGAGGCTGTGTTATGCTGTCGGTGATGAGAGCAGGCATGCGGGTGTGGAGTTGTGCGATGGCGTGCCCCAGCCACGCTGGTCCTGTGGTGGGAGTGCGTCCTAGGCTGTTGCTGAGGAATACGATGTCTTTTAGTGGTGCCTGGTTGCTGCATAACCTTCCCATCCCTCTCCTGCTCCAACCCCCTGCATGCTCAGTGGGTCAGGTAGCTGCTGCAGGTGAGATGTCAGAGCGTGAGGGATGCAGCGGTGCCAGATGAAATTCCCTGAGACCCCGGAGCCCCCAGACGGAGGAGGTGAGGCCGAAAGATGAGGCACATTGGGACTGGTGAGTCTCTGTGCTCACAGAGCAGGGTCAGTTCCCCCGACCCCAATGCACAGGTCTAGCCCACCTCCGGGCGACTGGGGCGAGCTGTAAATGAATCCCAGTGAACTCCTCGTCCCCAGCGCATCTCGACGGTGCTGGGAGATCTCTCACCTTGCGTCCCGCAGCTTTGCCTGCCGCGGCTCGGACCCCTGCTAGGGACGTGCTTGAGCAGCCTGCGGGCTGGGAAGAGCCGCGTTCGAGTGCTACAGAAATAGGGAGTGCTCGGAAACGTCGCGCTTGATACACTCAACATCTTCAGCCGCTCTTGCAAATCATATGTGGTTTTATATTCCCAAGGCAAATGTAAATTGTCACTGTTCGGTTGACTTCAGCGCGCTTTCGACCGCTCACTCCAGGTGCAGTTCTGCCCCATAATCTTTAAAATAGTAAAAACAAAAACGGGTCCCCACCTTTGCTTTGCTTTTGTGAAGCTGTTAATCCAAATTCTATCTGGGCCTTACTGGGTCCAGCTGCTGCTGTCGGATTATTTAACTCTTACACTGGTGCTGTCATTGCAGGATACTGTGAAATTTTCTTTTTGCCATAGTCCAGGTTATTGTTGCTAATTGTACGTTTTCATCTACAAGTGCCAAGTGCCCGCTTTAAAAAAAAAAATCCTAAACCCCCCACTATATGCTAAATTCCTAGCTGCATAGTAAAGATTGATTACATGTGTTTATGTGTAATTTAAAAATGGTTCGTTCAGGAAGTGTATGGTCTCTTAAAGGCAAGTTTAAAACCCTTCAATTTTACATAAGTTTATTTATATTAGGGAAAAGGGCCTGGAATACTAAGCAAGACCCCAAGATATATACGGTTAAGCCTGAGAATTCTCAGAACTATTTTATATATTTTTATTCTATCAATATGCTCTTTCACAGCTACTAATTAGTTTTGTTAGTAGACTTACAGAAAAGCGTATATAAAATGAGGAGTAAGTAATTCCCCAGCACTAATAGTATTAATGAAAAGCACAAAGTCTGGAGGCAGTTGTAAAAACACTAGTTCAACCAAAAAGTAATTCTCATTTGAATTAGCATGATTAATTACATCGCTTTTCCTTGTCACAGTACACTGAAATCGAAACAGTCATGATGTTTTAAAGCTTTCAGGGCATAATTCTAATATGTGTTAGAAAAAATGTAGGCACCGTGTACATATGCATAAAACAAAGCTATAAATAAACAAGAAACCCAGTAAACTTAAATTCTACTTTTGGCTGATTTTTTTTTACTTAAAAGACTGTTTCATTTAATTGCACAGGAAAGCAAACGTGACTGTAAATTGGCGTTGGTCGCCTCTGTGTCATGCAGAGGGGTGTTCGGATACCACGGCAGCTTTTGCACTACGTGCCTAATTGGTTTACACGCTGTACGCATTCACGCAGCTTGAGCTATTTTGCCTGGAGCGGTGAAAGAGGAATCACCCTGTTAGTTTCTTTTGCATACTAACTATAGTATTTGCTTACTAAATACGTTGACTCTATAAATGTCACGCTGTTTGCTGTTGCCGAACGTGGGCTGAAGGAGTGCTTGCCGGTGCGTGCAGAGGGTGTCAGCGGGTGTCATCGCTCCCTGCCCCGTGCGTGCGCAGCCCCGGAGCGTGAATTGCTCCGCTCTCAAACACCTCGCATCCTCGCAGTGTTCCTGACATGCCCAGGTTCCCGTAGGCCTGCGGTATGCCATGCCTGTTTATTATGTGGAAAAAAAGGAAATCCTGCCAATCCACATCACTAATGCAAGTTTGTCAAATGACATCAGCAGCAGAGGAGAATTTAGTTCCTAACCACATGCAAATAGGTCCCAGACTGTTGGTTATGCCATGATGTCAGCTCTGATTCCTCATCCATTATTTGATGGGCTTCAATGCGTAAATGCTAGGTACGTTCCCCCTCCCTTTTCTTCCCCTCCCACGCAGAACTTCTGGGTTTGTTTTGATTTTATTTGTGGAAAATGTGTTTTGAACAACAAACATACCTCCTCAGGAGAAGTTTATTTCAAGGGTGATTTCCTATGAAAGCTTTCCTAGTCTTTGTTATCATTTTGCATTATGGTGAGCCGTTAATTACTAAAACAGTTCAGAGATTTTCCCAAGGGATTCAGCTAAGTATGGGTAATAGTTCCAACGTTCTTTGTCATGAATTGGCACAAACTTTGTTAATAAAAGCTACTGTACCATTCTGGCGGTGTGAAGCATTGAAGCGTGTCAGCCTGCAGGTACGTTGAGGCACAGCAGCAAATCAGTTCCTGCTGTGCAGGCGAACGTCGGGTTAGATTTCACGGCACGTATGTCTGCTTAAAATGGCACGGGCCTCAGACTGGGTAATTTGGGGTACTGAGACATGGAACTTGTCACTGCCAGGTCTAGGGGTCGAAGCCGGCTGAGCGATGAAAGGTGTGCCTCTTGTCACCTAGCGTTAGCCGTCTCGTTCAGCCTGGACTGAACTCCTCCTGTCATCTGTAATCGCTTCCAGGGGACAGTTCATCCCCAAGACGTGGGACGGTTTGCCCTGTGCAGAAATAATCTAGATATGTATTTTAGACTACTGACCCTAATTTTAGATTAATTCTGATGTCCCTGAGCAGAACACCTAACTGCTGCCATTTAAAAAACATTTAATTCCAGCTTCCTTTTTACTGGTGTCTTTCCCAGAGGCATGAGGAAGGCATTGGCACCTTCTGAGCACGGGCTGCATCCCTCTGCCTGCCTCTGCCGTAGGACGGCACGGCATTAGTTGCTCTGTCAGTGAAGAGACTGAGTTTTGGGCTTGGGAGTTGTTCATGCTTTAGCTTAGGTCAGGCTTTTTCAGAGGAGAGCTTAGACAAGGTGGGAAACAGGGAAATTTATGCAGATGTCACCAGCAGTTTAATTTGTTTTTCAACCAGAGTTCTCTGGGTCTCTTAACTTCACACAGTTCTGCATGCATCAGTTGAAACTGTTCCCTTCTAAGGCATTCTGTAAATAATATTTCCAACACAAGGGACTTTAGGTCTATTTGCAAAGCTACTGAATAAATACAAAATACCAGCATAGAAATCAAATTACGGGGGCTGATGTTTTTCTAACGATGCTTAGTTTAAGTAACAGAGATATTGCAGGCAAGTGAGAGATCCCCCTGCATCACACAGATGTAATTAATTAATGTCTACATTGCCAAAAAAAGGAAAGTATTTTGACAATAGTTATTTGGAACAATTATGAATTGTTGCAATACGTTGCCCTTTTTTCCCCTATTTTTTCTTTCTGATCAAGTCGTAGAGCTCACATATTGAGTAACTGGGAGAAAAGCCAAAACCATTCCCTTTACAAGTGACTTTAAACTATGCATGAGGTGTGTTTTTTCCTTTTGTTTCATGGAAACATCTCTATTGTTGGCAAAAGCTTTAAGTTAGGAAAGTTGGTCTATAATGCATGTTGCCAAGGTTTCAAGACCAGGCCTAGATGGTCCATAAAACGGTTTCCTCTTAAGCAAGAGTTCTGCCTTATTAAAAACAGAGACCATGGTCATCCCTTGCCTTTCCCTGATCGCTAACTCTCCCTTCAGGGGATGCACAGGTGGTGGGAGCTTCGGCGGCCCCACGTCTGCCCCTTCCCCTCGCTGGAGCTCCGGGACATCGGCGAGGTTTGTGCTGGGTGCTGGTTCAAGGGCAGTGGTGGGGTGGAGGCAGAGAGGGATGTTCCTGTCCCTGAGACTCCACTAGTGTTTTGAGGATGCTTAGGAAGGACTTGAAGCAGCGGGCGTCTCCTGTATCTGCTGTTGTGTGGTCATGATGGGGATCATGCCAAGGGCAGCGTGCCTTTTGGGGAGGGAGCTGCTAAAAGAGACGATGGGGACAAATCTGCCGTGGCCCTTCCCTTCACATCTGCTCAGACAGGAGCGTTCGTACCTAAAGCCTGCAAGCCCTGGCTGGAGCATCCCTCGCTGCTCACCGCCTGACAGACGTAGTGCCCTGACTCACAGCCAGCTCTCAGGCAACCAGCGCCCACCTCGCTACCTCTGCGCAGCTCGATGGAGCTGCAGGTTTATGAAATCGTGGTAAAGCTGCTTGGGTTGAGCCATGCCTCATCCAAGCAGTCGGTGCTGTACAATCCAAGTCCCTACTGGGAGCTGGACCTCTGCTCTCCTTTGCAATCCCAAATTGCCTTTGGAATTGAGAGAAGAGCCCTGGTATTTGTTTATGTACCCAACCTCCCTATCTTTTCCCCAGACATCTTTGCAAATTGATAAGTAATTGCTAGAGCTGAATAAACCTCTGCAGATTATTGGTTTGACTAATTCAACCTAAACAATTCTTGTGATTAAATGAAGAAGGCTTTGTTTATATAAGAGCCAGAACGGTAAATGGAGGGGGTTTGGATGTTTATTTCGCAAACTTTGTGTGGTATAGATACAGATTGCTGGAGGCTAATCCAGGAGAATGCAATTAACCCTGGAAAGGAATTCACTTTAAGAATTACTCTTGTGTCTGTTTCAAAACTACCTGGAAGAGCTTGTTGGGCACTTTAATTGAAAGCAACTTTCTCATGGGTATTTATCCTGATCTTGACGGATTGACTCAGTGGCACATGGGATATAGGTTGAGGTTGCCGAGCGCATCTGTGAGACAGCTGTGGCTTGTGTTTTAACTTCTCAGGTATACAGAAGTTGATTACACCCCCGCTTGCATCTGCGGAGGCAAAATTTGGTCTCACTCTGGTTTTACATGCTTGCAGCTTTGCTGCAATTCTTCTGGATTTGTTCTACCATACATAAAATTCGGATCATATTTGTGATATGAACTGAGATGAAAAATATCACTGCTTGCTTTATTTTGAGGGGGAGGAGGGGAGAGGCTGATGTGTATCGGGCTCGATCCAGACTGAAACCTAATGATGTCCTTCCTCTATAATTTATACAAAAGAAATACAAAACCTATGTCTGTTATAATTTTTTTATTAAAAAAAGAGACATATTTCCCTTGTCTTTCCATTTGTCAACTTCAGGAGAAGTTTTGATCCTTACAATAGCAGACAAAATGAACCAGGCTAGACAGTGCAGAAGTACTGTACAAACTTGTGTGCTCGTGAATGCAGGCAAATTACAACTGACCGAAGTAGTTGCCAGTTCTTCCTACTTTGTCCTCTCGCTGCTGTAGAGCTGGGCACACCTTGTGACTTTCTGCATTTCAAGTACAAACATCCCAAGCAGGATGGGATGAAAGAAATGTCAGAAATAGGTGGGATTAATCTCACTCTGGAAGTGCCTGTTCCTTGCATACACTACAAAGGATGCTTAGGTGACAGGTTTGGACAAATTTTCTCATTGTGGTTAAGTCAAGTAAGATAAATCTTATTTTTATGTGACTGCTGCTGAATAAAATGGGCCAAACTTTTTACAGGACATTTTACATCTGTGCAGCCTGACTGTTAATATGGAAGATGTCTGTGCAGGAGGTGATTCCTGCCTGAGTCCGCTTGAGGGATATGTTGTGATTGCAGATTAATTTTCATTGAAGTTCCAGGTGTTTCATCTGTCTCTTGAGTTTACAGAGAGTGAATGCTGTGCGATTATATTAAAAATTTTACCTAGGGTTTGTTTGTTTGTTTGTTTGTCTATATATGCACATACATGCAGGGGAGTATACATCCTTATGAGTCACTGTCACTGTTAAGAGTCTTAGCAGTAATTCTGCTGTTACTTCTCAGCACCTCAGAAAGGCTGTGCTAAAAACCAGTTGGTAAATACGTATTTAGAGTAATTTGTTTCATGTGTTATTTCACTTAGTCCATTCCCGTGAAGGCTGGAAGCAAAGTTCGAGCTGATGTCAGTGGGAACGAAGTCAAGTTTATTATGTAGAGTTCAGACCCAGATTTCACTTTCTGTTAATATGAAAAGAAGTTCAAAGCAGTAGATTATAAAGACTTTATCTACCATATTACTCACTATTTTCTCTGATGCTTTTGTCATTTAATAAAAAAATCTTTCTTACTTTACCTAGAGTGATTGGAGACTGGAGATCTATAATGCTCCTGCTATTTCCACATTTCAGTTGTCACCTAGGAATTTATATCTATACTTAGGATAATGAGATTTAGTGGGGTCATTTACACTCAGTGAGCATTACATAAATCACCATTACCCATTTGTGTGTTATGTGGCTTTTACCTTTTCTTTCATAGATAAATATTTTATACAGTATGTTGCCATTCAAACTCTCTTTATAAAATTCAGCATATACTATTCATTTAGACAATGGCAACAACATGAGATAATGTCAGGTTTGGGCTATTCCAGTATTACTCATTGGAGTGCTTTTTGGGCTTGTTAAATCAAAAAGAGCTGAAAGCACAGGTTTCCTTTCAGTGCTCTATTTATTGTTTTCAGATGTTTAAAGAGCTCTTGCTATAATACAAGCAATGGCTATAAGCACTTGCTATCAATAGAGACAGTTAAAGCAGTTGTATTGTCAAAATTACATTTGAAAAATCAAACCAATATAGTAAGTTGCAGTATGTGTGCTCATTCCCTGAGTGTCTTTGTTAAATATCCATTGCAATACACTTGATTATGTTCTCCCTTTTTGTCCTGGTTTCGGCTGGGATAGAGTTAATTTTCTTCCTAGCAGCTGGTACAGTGCTGCGCTTCGGATTTAGGATGAGAATAATGTTGATAACACACTAATATTTTAGTTGTTGCCAAGAGTCAAGGACTCTGCAGCTTCTCATACTGCCCTGCCAACAAGAAGCTGGGGGGACGCCCAAGAAGCTGGGAAGGGGCACAGCCAGGACAGCTGACCCAAACTGGACAACAGGATAGTCCATACCATATGACGTCATGCTCAGTATATAACTGTGGGGGGGGGCGGTTTGACTGGGATGTGGCCCAGTTTGGGAACTAGCTGAGCATTGGCTCTGGGTGGTGACCAGTTGTGCTGTGCATCACTTGTTTTGTATAGTCTATTATTATTTTTTTTTCCTTTTCTGTCCCATTAAACTGTCTTTACCTTAACGCACAAGTTTTACCTTTTTCTCTTTGATTCTCTCCCCTATCCCACTGTGGATGAGCAAACAGCTGTGTGGTTGTTATAGCTGCCTGCCAGGTTAAACCACAAGACTTTCTTTATTTCGCTTTTTTCTTTCAAGTGTAAGTGATGAAAAACTCTCTTTTCTTACTCTTCTCCCTAAACTTTTATAATATATCTAAATGAATTCAGAAAGTGCCTTGTAAGCTCTTTACCTTCTCTTTTGTGACTCTGATCCTAGTAAAGCAAGTGGGTAAATAGATTGGTTTCCATTTTATGCATTTGTCCTTGGCCTGGGATCTAACTTACGGATGAGCTGTGCTTTACTACCGTATGCCCAGACATTGTGGCACATAGGAGCAGAAATTTTGATTGGGGTGACGTAGACACTCACACAGGAAAAGACGTTTGCTAGCAGGAGAGCTGAGAAATCATCACCTCTTCAGCCCTGTTCTGCAGCCTTCCCAGATTTGAGAAAACTTTGTCATCCCCTGCGTGTTCCCAACCCTAGACGAAAGGATTGTTTTAGGAGGACCAGACTGCACCGGGGCAGACAGCAGGGGCAGCAGATGTGCAAAGTACGGACCAGAACAGTGGCATCTGACCACAACACCTTGGTCTGACCTTGCGTCCTGGCTCTGTTCAACACTCCTGTGTTTCCCTTACACCCCCTCCTGCCCCGAGGAACTGCAAAACCTGGTTTGGGCTAATGAAGGATCATCCCCTTAGCTCTGTGTGTTTGGCCATGTGGTTTGAGGCAGGTTCTTGCTCTTTGCCATCTAGTTTGCAGTAAGAAATAGAGAACATCGGGCAGAAAGACATGCACTGACAGACATTTAAGCGATCCGAAACTCCTGCTTGCATTGTATTTTGACAATAGTCCTATTAAATGTGAATCATTCTGTGTATTATTCTTATTACTCATTCACCTCATGTAACAAGCTTGGTCCAAGCACTGCTGAAGTCTTTCCACTGACTTTGCTGGGAGTGGGATCAGGTCCTCAACGCCACATCAGCTGGGTGCTTTCATGGCCAGTGCTAAAGGTGTTGTTCCACACAGCCGGGAACAAAAATACTGAAAACTCATCTCTTAATACTAGCTAAGTTCTTTTCACCTTCTTTAGCTTGGCTCTTTTGACCAATGGAGATATAGATTAATCTTACTCATAACAAAGAAATGTATCCTCATAATGATCTAATTGTTTTAAATATTATAAAGTACAAAAGTAATCTAATGACATTCAGAAAGGAAGTGGATACTTTGGGTCTTTACCATGTCCTGCTTTGACCTCTGTAGTTAAGAATCAAAAAGGCTCTGGGTGAACTCTCTCAGACTTTGAAAATGCTATACTGGAATAAATCTATTGAAATTACCTGTTTGGAAATACTCAAAAAATAGTTGTGAAGTTGAAGTGGTGCGAGTCTCTACACAATAAAGATAGCACATTCAAGAATTAAACCATGTAAATGAAAATTGAGGTACACTTTAGCAGTATCTCTTTGAGACATCTCTGCATGTAATATCCTTCCCTGAATAAGTGTCTTTCTTTTTACAAAATAGGGCCAACGAATTGTACCCATTAAACGCTAAATTTACTAGCTGGTGTTTGCTGAATCTGGCCCTTATTAAATGTCCAGACAAGCTTGTTGTAGTTTATTTTGTAGGACGTCTGGTTAGAACATTAAATACAACAAGGAAAAATAAACTTAAAAGTAAAATGGTTCAACCCTTGCCCTACTGGGAATTTTTTTCCTTGATTGGATGGAAGCAGAAACAGGTCACTGTTTCCAAATGAATTAGCTCAAATTTAAAAATTGGATTAAATAATTTTTGCAAGGGTAAATCTTACCAAGAAATGCAAGATTTATATTTTTTTTGGTGGTTATGTTTCATATGGAGTGATTAGATTAACATATTACTTCTAATTTTATTCTTAGTTTCTTCAGAAGGGAAGATTTTGCTATAACCAACAACATTTGCCAGCAAAAAGATTTTTTTTAAATACTCTTGCAGTATCACTCAGTAAAACTTTTGTTTCTATTCATTTTTGCATGTTATGATCAATGTTTTTACCCCAACTGGGATTCTAGCTATAGTTCTTTTTTAAAAGGTCAAGTGAAAATTGTAACCTCTAAAAGATGTTACTGCATTTGAGAGTGTGCCAGCCCATGACAGGCTGGGCATGTGCCACTGAAACAAAAAAGCTGTTTCTTTAATTTTTTTTTTCTCTTTTTATCATGGTCTGATATCCTCAGCAAATTTTTAACTTATCATCAGAGTCAGCAGTGTTAGCAAGGAGCTTCTTTATTTCTTAAGCTGTCTAGCAGAAATTTCCACATTAATTTTAATTACTTACAGATTTTTAACAATCTGAGATCACTGAAAGTCAGTATTTTCCCCTGTTACTACACAACAACAGTGATAATATCATTATAATTCCCAAGCTTAGCATTTCTCTGTATTAAACTGAAGGAGATCGGGTTGTTTTAGGTGCCCTAGCATATTAAATAGGTGGTTTATTGACAAGAGGTCTGTAATGCAAACCTTGCAGTCAAATTTTTTGAGAATTTCTCAGGACTATGGAGTTACTATAAACTTCATATGTACTAGTATGCTCAGCAAGCTGCGATGTTTTCAATAATGAGGCTCTGGTACATGGTGTGCTAAGATTTGCTATATCCCAAAGCAAAAGCTGTCAGAGCAGTCACGGGGAGGGGTTGCCTGCTCTGTCACCCCCTCCCCTTCCCAGTTTGGATTCTGATCCTGGGGACATGTTTGGTTTTGGTTGTTTTGAAGTGGCAGGTTTTGTTAACTCACTGCTCCATCCCGTCCTAATAAACATCAGCTGTCAGCCACCATCCTGCCAGGCTGTTCCCATCTTCCCCTTGCTAATCTTCATGATTCTTTTAATGTTTTTCTTACAGTTGCAAACACTTTCACATGATGTTGAGCAAATTGGGTGAAATGTAGCTGTTTCGTGGTTTTGATTAGACAAAAACAAAATTAAAGACTCCTTTCTATCAAGAAGTGGGCTTCTGAGTCACACTCTACTGAAAATGAAATGTTTCCCACTTTGATGGAAATGAACATGTATGCGGTGGTAACAGGGCTGGGCTTTCCTGAACACGTGTCCCCTGCGCACCAGCAGGACCAAAGGAGCATCCTCAGTTGGTCATGGTGCAGCTCTCCTAGTAAAGCTCAAATCTGTTGCTGCCCCAGCTCAGGAGTTGCTGGAGAAGATGGGGTTGGGTATGCAAAAGTATAGTAATGTAATTGTTATGTATCAGTATTGTCATAGTGCCTGAAGAGCCCGATAGATTGTTTGGAGAACCTGTGGGCGGATGCTGAAGTAGTAGGAAATTACAGTGACTGTGGGTGGTAGAACAGAAACCTAGAGGTGCAAATCCCATAAAATGGGTGATGTTCATACTGGCAGGATGAACCAGGAACACAAACCTTTACTGAAGCATCCCCCAGTGGTAGCAGAGGTGTGATAGATGAGATACACAGCATTTATTGTAAACTAAATATTATTTTGTGAAATTATAACTTTGCTGCTCTAATTATAAACAAGTTAATTAGACACTAATGTGAACTGGGCATTGACTCCCAGCTAGAGCCTGCCTATAGACATTGACCTCCCAGCTGCACAGGAATGTGTGTATGTGTTTCTGGGCATTTCAAGGACCACCTTCTGATGTCTTGTAGACCACCAGTTGAGTAGCACTGCGCCAGGACATACTGGGTCTCATTCTACGGGCATCTGGCATTGACTTTTTACACTTAGGTACAATGTAATCTTCATTGCTCAGATGGGGGGATGTTGCATGTTACATGGGTCCAAATGACTACATGAGATGCAAAGAGAGTTAGATGTGTTGTATTTCATGCCAGAGCCTTTAGCGAGCTTGAATGACTTTCTATACTAAAACCCTTTGAGGTGAAATGTTGTAGCTTCTTACAGAAAGAATCAAATCCACTCAATATCTTAGAATAGGAAAGGGGGACACGTTTGGATTTGCAGGCATAATTTTAAGGAGGTAGAATATGAATCAGGTTAGATTTTCACCTGAATATCTCTTTTCATGTGACTGTTCTAGGAGAATTCTCATGGTCTTTCAGTGACTGTAAGTGACCCAGGCTTTGGTTTGAAAGAAAAAAGGAAAAAGTGCTTTCCACCACCAAATTCCTGCCCCCTCACCCACCGCGCAATGCTGGGTGACTGTTTTTTGCTAAAAGAGAAAGCAGCGTGCCAGCTGGATATCTTCCTGCGGTAGCTAGGTTTTCCTTGGAGGTTTCCCATCTCTATACTAACTAGGCTTGACTATGCTTGGCTTATGAGCTTTTTCAAACATCCTTGCCAAGGTGGGATGACTGTAGGCAAAATGAGTGCAGCAGGGAGACAGAGGCAAGTAAGTAGGAGTGATCAAAGTCTAGAGATTTGCTGGCAGGCGCACCTCCTTCCTACGCTCTACAGCCAGTGGGTCCAGTGCTTTCCCCTTCTCCTACGTATGAATCAACACATCCAAGCGAGCGGTGCCAAAGCAGGGGGTGGGCAGGAGACAGCCTTAGCACTGTACAACAGCTGTTGTTTTGCCAATATATTCAGTAGGAAATTCAGAACGAAACTCGCCTTTTGGACCACGAATCTCATTAAAGTTCACCGATGGCAGTGGAAAAGAGAGAACTTAAAAGGTTTGCTGTTTTTTTCGTTGATTTTTTTTTTTTTAATGCTGTTACAATAGAAGACACTATGTAGATGTTATAAAAGGCTGGCTTTAAGGTTTGGTGAAGTTGTCTGCCGCCAGTCCTAGTGAGACGCTAGAGGTGGTAAAAAAGTGAATTTGCCAGCAAGAAACATTTATTACTGCATGGCAGAAAGTGCTTCCTGTTGAAATGACAGATTGGCAGAGACGTTGAACCTAATTCCCTTTGGTTTCTTCACTGGGGTTTTACAGGAAGGTAACGGTGGGAGCTGATAGACGGTAGGGTAGTGTTGCTGCTTTCTTAGAGTTTCTTTATTCTTGTTGTCCTCTCCTAAAGTCAGCTGCAGGTACATATATTTTTAAGGCTTTTATTTTGTGGCAGAGACCTTAAAAAACAAAGTTAACCCAAAACATATAAGGAAGGCTTTAGCTGGCACTGCATGTAACGTTACAGTGCCAGCTGCCAATTTGCTGGGCGGTTAGTGTTTGATTTATAGTTTCACATATGTGCTTGAGTGGGTGGGTCACAGCTTTTTGGTGCCTTTTTTTCCTGATTTTTTAACTTTGGTTAATCATTTCACTCACTGCAGTCACTGTGTCCAACTACCCTTGATGGGCGGCATGTTCGTAACTCTTCAAGCGCTGAGCTCCTCTGCAGTGGTAGATCCCAGCCTTCTTTCCCCCGTTCCTGTAATGTCTTTTCCTTGCTAGGCTGGAGGAGGAGGAAGAGATCCTGTGCCAACTCTTTGAGCTCTCACTCAGCTGCTGCCTTCACAACAACTATAAACGTTACCAAGCGCCCCCGTTGTTTTCATACTCCATCCGTATACTCTATACTCGCTTGGAAGTGAACCTTATGGAAATTTCGGGCTTGTGAAGAACCTCGCAGATATTTCCACTTGAACTGCCATGATAGCAATAACACACGGTGCCTGCAGCCTGCTGTCCACCTAGTGACCTTGAACTGCTTTGCAGCAGCTGCAGAGTGAGATGCTGAGATGGCGGGAGCCCTGCCCAGGGACCTGCGAGGGGCTGAACGGGGGTGCACAGGAGGCTTATACAGGTGGGCAGGTCAGAGAGGGGTACAGTGAATAAAGCACCCATATGTAGGTGCGTGTGTAAGTGTACAATCTTGAGCTCAGTCAATAAAAGCATGAAGGGAAAGGTGGAGAAAGAGACTCGGTTCAGACTGTCAGACACATATGCAGCAATTCACCTCTGTAATCTATGCACAACATTGACAACACAAATCACCCATTCTCCTTCGCTGTCCTAAATGCCGCAATCATCATTTGCAATCTGACATCGTATCGCACTGTCCTTCCAACACTACTACAAAACCACATCGAAGCAATGTACAAGGTGACCTGTAATACGCATATAAACTCTGTGTCACACCATCAGTACAAACAGTTGAATTTCTGGGATGCTTGCTGCCACTTTGAGCTGAGCTTGGGCTTGCATGGGACATCTGTAGTAGAGAACCATAACCTACCCAAAAAACTTGGGTTTGGTGGGAACGATGCACACAGAGGCGTACATACTTCAGTTTGCCGCACCTCTTGCATAGTCTATATAATACAGTGTAACACACACAGACACGGCTTTTGTGAAATAAGCACAATCACGCTCCAATTCTGTGGACTACGTAAAGCCTATTACCCAGATAGATCATGTTATCTAGTTCATTCCTGTTTCGTGGTCCAGGATACTGCTTTAGCATAGTATTCTGAGGAAGAAATTGAAATAGGGGAAGATAAAAGGTGTTCTGTGGTTTCTTTTTAATTGGAGACTGGAGGCAAAGTGCCTCCAGATAATTACTCAAAGAAAAGTCATTGTCTTCTCCCACTCTTGTCATTAATCTCTAAAATTATTGCACAATTTCTGTTTAATGTGTTAAGATTTCTTAATATGTTAAGACAATGTGGAAAGACAAATTTGAACAGGAGGGAGCATGTTTCTTTGAATGCATAATTTTTAAATCTTTGTCTGAAGGCTTCATTCATCTTGCCAGGCCTTTTGCAGTTAAAAACTTAATCAAACTCAACAGGATTAAATAAAACCCCTTATTTTTATAAAGGCAATTCATCAAAAGAAATGGCAATTGCTACAAATATTGAGAATGATGGTCATTCAGATTTTGCTGAAGTGCAGATTGCTTATGCTGTAGCTTTGTTAACCAATGCTGAAATCAGGGATCCCCAACGTATGGCTCACATGATACTTGCAGTTCCCCAATTTTTTCTGTGTTATAAAGGACTTGATACATTCACAGTAGTGAATGTCAATGTATTGTAGTGTAACATGTGCTTAAATACCTTAGGCTTACCATGCCTAAAGGTATTACAGTGCACGTATGTTTTCTACATTGTACAATAACCATCATATTGTTTCCACAAACAAAATTTTGGGTTCCCTTGGTCTAAATTTCTGATTCTATAATTTAGTGTGATGTTGCGTTAGTGAAGCCTTTTTTCATCAATCAGAGTCAACAGACCTAAGTTTGAAGTATGATGTGAATCTGTGGAGTCCTTGTACAAGCTTTTTTGCTTGGTTTGATTAATGAAGCTTAAAAGGAAGAACAGAAATTAAGCTGAAGTATAAAAAGCCTACAAAGCCATCACTTTAATCTGGAAAATTACTTGAGCCACTCTTCAATAATTCTCAGGTGTTTCTTTTGTATTTACCCCCACTCCAGATTATTTCCATTGGCAGATTGATGTGTGTAATGGAGTTTCCTCCTTTACTAGTGAAGGCTCTGGTCAGCTCTTTCTGTGCTGTGTGCATCGCGGTCACCAGGCAGAGCTGCTGATGCTGATTTCTGGCCACATTTTGACCCTCGTGTTAGTAACTCACTCGGGTAGTCTCAGTGAAGGACTCTCAAATTTCCAGTAAGAGGGTCACCAGCAAGCTGTTATTTTCCATTCCAGTTCTGGTGACTGCCCAAGCCGTCTTCTGTTTTTTGTCAGCACATCACTTTGAAGTTTAGTAAGCCTGTGCAGGTATCCGTGTTGACAATCTAGTGTTGAGCACCATGTCAGAAACTCTGGCTATTTGAACACAATGGCATTACTTGCAAAAGCGGTTACTGTGGATTTTTTTCCCCCCAGATCACTCTCTCATTCCCCAGATTGTTCTATATCCAGCTCAGAAGGACATATTTATAAGACTTGTTATTCTGACTCACTTAGTCGAACAGTATTACACAACTATTTTTCTGTCAGTCATGGGATAATATTGCCAAAACCTCTCTGTATCTTTTCGTATGCATTTGCTGGTTTTGATGGATATTCTACTAATCAGCAAGGTGGGAAGTATTGAGCGTGTATCAAAAACACAGCCCCTGCTGCTGCAGAGGGTTACTCAAGCAACACTCTATAATTTAGATGCTCGGTAATCAACTCGGGGCATTGCGACAGTTTGAGTTGTTTTTGTTAATAGAGATGAAATTATGGGTGTAACTAGCTGGCAGTCTTCAAACAGACTTTTGCAAGCTGTTTACTCAGCTGTCCCAGGGCAACAACTGCATACGTGAAGCGAATTCTTCCAATATCTGTACTGTGGTATATTTAATTTATCCCATTTTGCCACAGTGTGAGAGAAACAAATTTTGAAGAAAGTAGGACTCATGTCAGATCCTGCACTGCAGATAGGCCGTGACATTAGCTGTGTAGTTTGGCATCATGAAGCTTTTGCTACTTCAAAGTATATTCTTGCTTACTTTCCAGTAATTTAAACCTCCAGAATCAAAAAGAAGAAAATAAATAAATAAATAAATAATAAAAAAATCACAGTCTGTCTAGTGTATGGACAAAGTTGAGTTTAATTTTTAAAATCAACATGGCTAATAATAATACCCTCTGGAAGCAGCTTCTGCAATTTGTCTAAATCTAAACTAGTATGTGCCTAGTTTAAGGGGATATAATTTAATCCACCTCAGCCTGTACCAGTTTACAAAACAGTTTTTAAAAAAATTATCATTATTGCTTTTGTAGGCAGATCCTGTCACATGCATGTTGCTCTTGATAACATTACTTCTTACTCAAAATTATAGTGATTTTATGGTCAAAAAGAGGCATTCATCTGTCTCTTGGTGATTTTCAGTCAAAGGAGATAACGGAAAAAATAGCCTCTTGGAAGTATGGACTTTGTAGACTAATGAATTTATATTGGGCCCTCCTTTAAAAAAGTAAAGATGTTAAACAAGTGAGTGAGGTCATCTCTGAATCTTACGAAAATATTAAAGAATGCTACTGTACCAGGAAAAAGATGCCGACAAAATTAACGGGAAAGAATTAGGGAAAATTTTAAACAACTTGCAGGCAGTTTTAGCTGCCACTGAATCCTGTTACATTTTCCCCTCTACCTCGAATTTGATCTGAAATAAAATAGTAATGCAGTACATCAAGCAACTGCAACAGAAAAGGGCTTGAGATAGGAAGTGAGATAGTCTGATTCAGAGCTGTGCAGGGCAAAACTGGCTGTAATACTTACATACAGAGCAAACACGAAGCCCTGCTTGCTGTCCCGTGAAGCTCTTCGCTAAAATTGTGCGTGTGACTTGATGGATGTTGTGGTCTGAGCCATTTCTGGGGCAGGGAGGGAGGAGGGGAGAGGGAGAAGGGAGAAGGTGAGGCACTTATAAGGCCTGAGCCCAATCGATCACTCCTATCAGCTGCACAGAAAAATTAACTACTTTACAATTCACTGGTGTATATAATATGTCATATTCCTCGGCTCCAGAATAAAAAGGTATAGCACTGCTACAGTGAGGGCCGAGACTAGCTTACTGTCTTTGGCTCACGGTCAAGTTCATTTGAGCATATGGAGCTGTTTTTGAATTTTTAAAAAAATAATTCAGAAAAGTTTTAGTGGGCTGCTTTCAACGTTGTTTTTTAAAAGTTGGTAATGTCTAGACTGATTTCTTACATTGCAAAACACACGGAGTGTCCTTCTTGTGGCAAAACGCTCCTTGTGATTCATAGGTCCTGGACACCCCCCTTCAGAACTGGAGCGCTCGAGCTATAGATTTTCACTGTCATAAAGGTGATAAAATGTATTAACCTAAACAAAAATGTCTCGGGCTGGCTTCTGAGAACTCAAACACAACCAGATGTTGTGCTAACTGGCGGTGCTGGCATGGACTCGGATGGACGGGTCCAGGTTCCCAGCTGACATACATCAACGCAGCTCCCCTGCAGCCGCCCGGCCAGCCACCATCCAGCCGGGAGGGAGAGGAGGGCAGGGGAGGGGNGCCCTCCTGCCTGCCCGCCTGCCTGCCCACCTGCCTGCCCCACTTCATCCGCCAGCACTGACTCTACAGAAAAAAATAAGCAGCAAAAGACATGGGCTCCTTGCATAGCTTTACCTTTTTTTGTGAATGATTTATGAATTGCTTTCTGCCTGCTAAGCAGTTGTTTATAAACCAGGGAGAGATGAGAAACAAACAAAAGGAGAAGGGGAAAAAAAAAAAATCAAATAGCCAGCCACTCAAATTCAGAAGAACTCTGTCCTGCCGGGCGATGACAGGGATGCTTCAGAGTTTTTCTCTTTGAAGGTGCATGGCTTGCTGTACTGGCCAGTGAAGGAGTGAATTTATTAGCTGCTGAGACCGCAGGGGTACCTCAGTTAGAAGAGATAAGCTGGCAATCAGAGGGAAAAGTTGTGAGAAAGATCTTTTCTGTCCCCAAAAAAGAAGCTCTTTATTAAGTCCATCTCTGTCAAGTTTTGAGTAAGCACAACTGCTGAGCTAAGAAGGAAAGGCTAGTAGAGAAGAGAAATTCTTTCTTGAATTGTAGAGCAAATTGTACATCCCCACATACACCCCCACAGCCCTATCTACATGACCTGTTTATCTGAGTGATTTGTTTAGGTTTGTGGCACGTTTCATGAGAAGAATTACACATTTACTGATTTGTTAGATGAGTTGTATCATTATATTTTTGTTTGCAGGACATTGAATGCCCAAAGCAACCACGTAGTTAAAGTTTATATATATAGATATATATCTCTATATATATAGTTCTATTATCTGTTCATAGAGGTAGGTAGATTTATTGCCTCTAATAAGGCATCCTGGGGACTTGCAGTACGATTGAAAGGAAAGAGTTAAAGGGAGCGGGACTGTTCCCTGTTTGTAAGCAGGTCAGCTCTTGGACTGTGTTTCTGGCTCTGCCAGTAAGGGTTTCTATGATAGTGGGGCAATCTCAGAGTTTGAGTTCCCTGATGGGCAGACTGGGTCTCCCACCACATTTAGTGACATGGGGTTCATCTTTAAAGCAGCGTGAGGTGCAGCAGCACGGACCCATGCAAAGAGGCCGGGAGACTTCCACAGTTGGGGCTGATGTTTACAAAATACTTTGGGATTCCTGGAAAGCGTGAAGGCTTGTTGTTTGCTCACAGCAGATTGTGTCACCGATTCCCAGGCCAATTGCCTCATAGACCTGAATTAACCAATCAAGTGCTCGGAACATAAAATATTTTAAGTAGCGTGAAATTGTGCCTACTATTGGGGAAAGCTGATAAACCTTCCAGCTGAGCCAGACTCTGCCACTGCTGGCTGGTTCCCTGCCGCCTGCTCCTGTCTGAAGATTGCCACCACCACCTTCCTCACCTAAGTTAGGTCTTTGCTAGATGGGTCTTTATTTTTCTTAGGTGACTGCCTGATGTTTGAGTGAGCAATATGATTACATGTGAGTTTATTGAAAACCCAGGCTGCTGCTGGGCTAAATAAAATCATCGCAGGTCCAGAATTATCCAGGACAGCTTTGCATTTAAGTTTGATAGTTTAATTTCACATTACGCTGTCACACATACAAGATTTTCTGCAATGTGACAGTAAATGCTGGTTTCACCTCTTTTTCTGCTGTTGGCAATGCAATACCTGTAAACTTACGGTTTCTTCTTTGTGGCGGTTGCTTGCATTTATGATGGCAAGGAGTAAAACATATTGAAACAGTCGTGGTTACAATATTTATAGATGCTGAATGCATATTAAATTAGAAGCAAAGGAGAAACGGAATTACATTTGTTTTGTAACACTGTACAGTTAAGACCAGAACCATTCCTGCCAACGCATCTGCAAATGTTTTAGCTCGTCGCTGAGAATGAGAGCAACATTGCTAAACATGGGTGGATGGTATACTACAGCCCAAGTGTCACCCATGGAACGAAGAACCCCACAGAGAATCTGGCTAGAGTAATTAATGAATCCATTTGGAAAAGTCAGTGCCCTTCAATTAGCCTGAATGTAGCAAAGCAGATGGGATCCCATCCTCCAGGGAGAAAATTGAGAAAGATCCTAAGAAATACTGCATTGGACTGATTTATCTGGGTAATTATAAGCCTCATTTGCACAAAACTGTTCAATATGGCTGCAGTGAGAAAATTAAGAATTTATAAAATGTTGATATGTGGCCTAAACTATCGGTGGTAGCGGAATCATCTGTCAAGCAGGATCTTGGTTCAGAATATTAAACTAATCATCAGCCAGGAGAGGCTGAAAGGCAAACTTGGCTGGGGAGCTGGGGGGCAGAGGGGATGCATTTCTAGCAAACCTTTTAAAGGCTTTTAAAGGCTCCCGTGGGCTCATCTGCAGTGGAAACATTCGCTGCCATCCTCATTTGATATGGTGTCCTGCCTTGAAACATCCTTCAAGATTTCAGAAAGTGAAAGAATGCCTCTAAAGAAACTTAAAGGAAAAAAAAAAATATATGCAGATTTTCTTTCGACATCCGGTGGTGGAGGAACAAAATGAGAAGAGTAACGATAGCAGCTTTTGAGAGCATATGTGTCGTAGCCTTATCCCACGGAGATGCCTCTATCCTTGTCAACAGTCCCATTTTTAAGTCAAAGGACTTATTTGTATGAATGGGAAGCCGCCCAGTGTCTTTTAAGGGCTAAACTGGAAGCCATACATCTATATTGTAACTGTGTTTATGTGTGATAGAACAGGAAGCTGGACAGTTTATAGAAGTGGCAAGAGAAAAATAAACACTGTTTACAACAGCATTGAAATGACGTAGAAATTATGCTCTGCAGGTTCTAGGGCTGAGGGGCTTCTTTGGCTGTAGGGAAACCGCACTCCAGCATCATGGACTTTCCGCATATTTGGTGCTTTTAGAAACACCTCAACTCAGATAGCTCCAAGCGGCATTTTTGCACAACGTTTTCTAAATTTGGAGCTTTGATAGTCAGAAGTCTTGGACTTTTTAACAAACGGGAAAGAAACCTAGCAGTCCTAGATGAGCAGAGCAAAGCAGTGGCCCTCACCGCTCTTCCATCCCTCTGAAATGCTCTCCTAGTTCAGGGCGTTTCTCTGCCATTCCAAGGCCAGCCTTTCCCTGCCCCCATTTTCTCCCTCCCTGACAAATGTCCCCTTTTCAAAGACAACAGATTTTGGTGGGTACCTGGGCAGCACCCTCCTTGCCCTCTTGTACCCCCTCCAGCAGCTCGGTGCTGTACTGATAATGTTGGTTCGAACACTATCGCCATTGAACTTGAAACTCAAAGTGTATTCATCTGTTCTAATGAACTGAAAAAAATCAATTCTGGGCAAAATGTGAGACACAACAAATACTTTTAGGGCACTGAAGTGGTGGCAGCAAAGCCGAAAGTGATGAGTGCGCTGGCTGGCGCAGCCGGGCCGGGATGTTCCCGCTCCCGGTCGTCCTCTCAGCCCGACAGCAGGCTGGCCGAGACTGGCACAGTTTGGCCCGTGGCTGCACCTTCTCGCCTTCCGCTGATAAATAAGCAGCCTAATTGAATTAATAAACAGATAGCTCTTTTCCCTGCCAGCTGGAGCACCATCAAGATGTGTGATAAATTATCTGTCAATGCTTTAACTGCAGGGAAAAAATGAAAAAAATTAGCTGCCTCAACCTTTCTTCTCCAACTTTCTCCCCCCTTTCCCCTTCCCCTGTCCGCCCAAGCTCCCAATTTGGTTTGCCTCCACCCTACTCGCCCCTCGTCTTTTCTCCTTTGGCAGATCTCCAAAGAGAAGTATCTGTGAGAGAGTAACTCATCTGGCCAGGCTGCTAATGGGTTATTAAGGCTGTAGGCGGCGGAGGGATGCTGACATTCCCGTGGCTCGCTGGGAAAGGGATGGAGGCTGGGGAGCGCGGGGCGTGTGTTTGGGGTGAGACTGCTCGTGCCTCAGTTGCTAGCATGCAGCGATCTCTTAATTTGTCTTTAAATTGTGAACTCCTGTGACCGAGACGGGAGCTGCACGCGAGGGGCAATGTGGGGTGCGACCAAACAGGAGGAGACAAGGCATCAGGAAGCCTTGGGCTGACTTGCTGGCGTGCCAGCCAAAAAGGGGAACTTCATCATTACCCTTAGTCCTGAATGCCACAGAGGTGGGTAGTGCATGAGGCTTTTTTGTTTTGAAAGAGAGGAAAATGATGAGACAGAAGGGCTCTGTGATTACCATAATACAGTTCAGAATATCCCTGCCATCACCTCTCGAAGTGCTGTTCCCTTTTGGAAATAACACATCTCTATGTAGAGTCCCTCAGTAGCTCTAAGTAACAGGAGACAAGAAAGATTTTGCTGCTTCACACTCTAGGTAGGAAGTAAATAGCTGAAGTTTCTATGGCAATACCTTGATTTCCAACATACTTGTTTAAGTGCTTGTGTGTCTGCTGTCCTGGTTTCCCTCATCACATCTCCTCTATAAGTTTCCCAGTGAGCAACCTGGAAAAGCTTCTCAGTTCCCCTCTTTCTAAAGCAGCAAGAAATGGGAGGTGCTTTGGAGTCGCTGAGGAGTCTGAGATGGGAATGAGATCACAGCGTTATGATCTTGTTCAGAACATGACATTTTTTTCTGGTGCATATGTCAAATGAATCAGACAATGGTGGTGTCAGGAAGATGGATAACGCTGTCGGCAAGGCTGGGACAGGAGACAGGAAGATGTGTTAAGCACCAAAACAAGACGGTATTTATGCCTTTCTCTCACAGTCAGTAGAAGTACACAAGACATATTAAAAAAAGGAAGGTAGAGCAACAGCAGAAGCAGCCGGATCTCTGACGTGCTTTTCGGAAGACTCATCCCGTGAAGGATGGTGAGCACGGATGGATAACCGGTGTGCAGGAATTGCCTGTTCCTGTGATCCTGGCAGCTGCTTCTGGTACGTGGGAAGATGTCTGGGTCTAGCATCACCCCGTCCCCGTGGAGGATGCTCACCCAACACACAACCAGTTCTGCCTCCCTCGGGGTGCAGGGTGCTGCGGGGACCCTCTGCCTGCCTGTCCCCAAGCAGGGCTCCTCTGCCAGGAATTTGCCCTGAAGTGGTTATTTCTGCCCTCTTCCCTTGTGCAGGAGGGACAGGGAAGAGTCCGCTATCAAGCGAGGCAGGATACTCTGTACCTGTCATTCGCTGCCGGAAAGGAAATCCTGCTCGTGTGACAGCCACCGCAACTGTGGGTCTAGCCAGGCCCCTGACCCAGGCAAATTTGTTCTGTATCCTGTGGTATGTGCTGTAGGAAAGCCAAATCCAGCTGGATGAGTCAATGGCTTACCAAGCAGGCGGCATCCTTCCCTTCCCCGGGGAAGGTTGTTTTTTTGGTTTGCTCTGACTCGTTGCTCTGAAAAGCAGTTATTGCCAAAGAATAAGCAGACCATGTGAAAGCAAGTGAGCAACTGATATATTGCATTTTAGTAAGTCATTGCTTGTCAGCTGGGCCATGGCAAGAGTGTGTGGATGCATTCCTAGCCACTTCAAACACAAAGTAAAGCCTATTAAATCGCAGATGTCCTTTCTTTTTTCCACTGAAAAAAAGTATTTGGGGGTTTGATTCTTCTTTTGTCTTGTTTCACACTGTAGCTACCCTCAAGTGTATTAAAAAACTTTATGGCACTGATAGACTAGCTAGGTGGTATCTGGTAGAGGGTTGAGATGTTGCTGTTCCTGGAGCCTCAAGTGAAATTTAATGCGTCTGACCCAAGATGCTGCTGTTTAAAAGCAGCTGATACATGCGGGGTGGTGAAAAACAAGGCAGCAACCTAAGCTGTGTATGGATGGAGGGGATGGCGTTGCAGGTGAAGAACAAAGGGGACACAGTGGAGGGCAGCAGCCTGGTGAAATGCTGGATGAAGTCAGGGGGAGAATATGGGGAAAAGTGGGAGAGTGTAAGAGACTTTGCATGACAGTGTAAAAGAACAGTACATATCAACACTAATACGTTGAATGCTGAACATTCATGATATCCATGCAGATAACTCTCGGCATAGATTATATTTATTTTACAACAGTGAAAATTGACACTAAATGAACCTGCTCACACTCTTTACGGTTTGTATCTGTGTACTATATGCCATACCTGCGTGCACGCATTTAAGAAGTCAGTGGTCACTAGGTTTTCATAGGCAGATAATTGAAAGCTGTCTGCTGAATTAAAATGTTATTTTCATTTTTAGGGGGTCAAATGTTGGAGTCCAGCTTTAAAAAAATGAAATAACCAGTTAGAACATTCTCATTTTATAAGTCCTGGTACTATACTTTAAATTCTCGTAATTTCTTCAGAAAAAAAAAATAATCCATGAATGCTTTAAAAATGTTTCAGGAATCACTTAACTTTAGGAATGAAGGAGAAAAAATAACTTCACCTGAAACTACGTGGTAACAAGACAGCGTCTAATTACCTGCATTGAATTCTCCAGTCAGGCCAATAGGCTAATGAACATCAATACTCTTTCACAAAGAGCCCTGGGATCCCTAATGGCTGTAAGTGGTCAGGGCTTCGGTTTTACGTTTCAGTGTCTGGTTGGTATAATCTTGAAACCAAATCTACAGATCCGATCGTATCCTTTACGCAGTCAGTGTGTGTGTGTGCCCGCGTGTGCACGTGCACGTGTGTACGCCCTTGAGCACTGCACATCTGGGATGAAATCAAAGCACTTTTAAGTGCACATGTATCCCATTTCTGGCTTGCTAGTAGCCCTTTAAATGTGCTGGGTTTAATCCAGGAAAAACGAGTATTCAAAAATCACACTAGAGAAGGGAAAAAAAGAAAAATCCAAGTTTTATATACTTGGATGGCATTTTTCTTTGAATATGAATGACTTAATCATAATCAGCCTTAGTGAGAGGTGGGCGATGAAAGTTCAGAAATCTTCTGACAGAGAAAGACTTTGAACCTGCCTTTCTCATGTCCTTGGTGTGTATATTCTGCTTGTGAGGGGGAAAAGGAAAGCAAGCAACTTGCATCCTTGGCAAGAAGCTGAAGTCACTCCTTAAGGGGTCTTGAGGCTTCAGAGCAGTATTCTGCAGAGAGAGATTCGTGTGGTGTTAATCCCATCTGATCTCTGCGTACAGATTAAAATACCCAAACCCACAGTGTTCCTTCCAATGTTAGAGTGCTCTGATTTGAGGATTTGCTCCGTATCTGGCTTGTCTAGGAAATTCCCCAAACTTCCTCTGAAACCAATTCCCACTTTTCTCATTTAATACATCCATAAATGTTCATTGTGTTCTCAGGATATATATATATATGTGTGTATATATATATATATATATATATATATCAGTGCAAGCACTGTACAAGCACTTCCCACTTGCATTGTACTAGAAGATGGGAACTTGATTTCAGAAACCTAGCTAGAGCGTTTGCTTGCAGGAGTGAGAAGACCTGAGCTCCGGCACCGTTGCCAGTGGGTTTGCCAAGGTGTTTTATGTTCAGTGTGAAGAAAGAGTCCATGGTCTGTCGGCTTGGGAATGAGCTGTAATACGGGCGTTAGAGAATAGATCTGGAAGATGGGCAGTACAGACTCAGGTCCCCTCAAGCCCAAGTTCTCCCACTGCCTTGCAGGGTGCTATTAACACAGAGCGATTTTATTGCCGCCTCCTTTTTCTGTGTTTTCCACAAGTGACAACCTAGCATGCATGGGAATATCCCATAGATTAATCTGGCAGAGTAACTAAGCAAAAGATCATCTGTTTGGAGAATGAGGATGGTGATTAGGTACGTGCCTGCCTCCTGATAGCAGGCACAAGCAATTAATCCCCAAAGCATCGGGCATTTTGCTGTCAGAAACCTGCCTCTCCAGGGGTAGGTAGCAGCTAAGTAGCAGCTTTGCTTTTGGACTCTGGCACACAGTGGGGAAATTAGACAGAAGTTGGTTGTATTTTTTGGATCCTGCCATTGGTATTGTATGTTGAAATTATGCGACACTATTTGCCAGTAATAAATCACTTTGCTGTGTGTTGTGCGATTGCATAATTAAATATCCCTTGTCATGGACACACATGCAGGGATTGACTTAGACTTGGTGGGAATTAGGGGTTTGATTTTTTGAGCTTTACATTTCCTGACTCCTGTGCAAATCAAATCCAGTTGTTTAACACTGCATTGAGAAATGATTCATGCAAGAAATAGTGTATAGCGAGAAGTGCAAACTGTACTTTCAGTGTATTTTCTGTCTTGATTATAATTTGCTTGTTCATAAAAATGTGTGTAAAATAGGAATGGAGAATTTAGTATTTTTCTATTGCTAATCCTAAAAAACATGGTGCGTTGCAGAAGGATAATGATGCTTATCTCCTTTGCAAGGTGTTTTCAGGTGAACAGAAGGAAATTGCAGGGTGGAAATGAGTTGTAAACTCACTCGTGTTTTCTGCTGTGGCAGTTCTCAAAGAAATGCCCGTCACCAGAAGATGGCAGTTCTGGCAGAGTACCCTTGGGCCACCCTGGCTGCGACCTGCCTTGTATTACTTAAAGCTGGCAGTCATCCGGAGAGGTGTCACTGGGACTGACGCTACCGGCCAGCGTGGCTGCTCGGAGCTCCTCCGTGCCCCGAGTTCAGGGACACTGAAGCAGCTCTTGCAGCTGACCCGTCCTTGAGCAGCATGGTGTCTATTAGCTTTATTGCCTCTTTGATTGTTTGCAGTTGATTCTCGCTGCTTTCTGCTGAAGTTTAATTCAGTTTGCATTGGGAAGGACAAGGGAGCAAATTTGTTGTTTTTATTAGAGGCTAAGCTGCACTGAAGGCTGGATGACGATCCATTGTTCATGTTGTTACAAAATCCGACTAAGTAGGGAGGAAAGCACAAAGGAAGGGAAAAGTATAATTCAGATTTGCCAAACAGCCTGAGAATAATTAGAAGATTAGCAGTTTGGCGCTGTTTACTGGCAAGTTGTGAATTAAATGCATCCCCCTTTTCTCTTTACATTAGTGTAATGTGTCACTTCGGTTCTGGATTTCACGTCCTTCACACACCTCTCACTCCTCCTTCAGTCAATACGCAGGACTGTATTCTACTGCACAAGAAATGTAGGAGCAAGCATTTAACGTGGCATCAGAGACTTTCTAATTGCCAGTCTCTGAAATGTGTTCATAAGTATCTGCAGTTTGCTTATTGGGTGGAGATGAATTGCCTCCAATTTGCTTTTATGAATGCGAGTGGAACATTTGCAGAGTGGTTTCTGTTACTTACCCTGTGAAATGCTTGTAAACAGCCAGCTATAAAAGACCTGAGTGGCATTTATGCTTAAGTTCTCGCATCGCGACCGTAGCTGGAGGAAAGGGTAAACCTCAGTGTGATACTCTGAAATATGCTGGAGGAAGTTCTGTTTGCAACTTTAGCTGACGCCAGCTAAACTACATGTATTCATCTCAGGTATGATGCTTAGAGGAGCATGAGTGAAAAAGAAAACTTGACATCATAGATGAGAAGACAGTATTAGTGCCACTGAAGTCAACGGTATGCTTGCCATGAACTTTGGCTAATCAAGAGTTTTACCCTGAGGTTGCTACCTAATTGCAGATGTGTGGGGATGCTTGATGTCTGTATTTTTTTCTGATTTCTCACCCCTCTCTAGTCTCTTCTATCCCCTATGGGGAACTTATTATACCCCTGTATAACAGGGACTAGAATCACAGTCACTAGTGCAAGAAAATGTCTTTGAGATCACATTCCATCTGCCTGCAGGGGTCTGATAGAATCTCCCGATAAGAATGTACCAGACATTAAGCTGATACTACAGCTGGTCTTGTCTCTTCTCTAATTTAGTGGGATTTGGGCACGCAGACCAGAAGGGGAAGAGAGAGGTTTTTTCTGAATGCAGCAATGTATACTTACTCAGAACAATTTGGTTCTATTAGAAACTAACACTCCCTCTCTGTCCCAACCTAAAATTCAGCTGGATGTTATAATAGCTTACTGTTTGATCCAAGCACAGACCACTAAGGTAATAACATCTGTAAAATCGGAGGAGATTTTTGTCATTTCTCCACTGAGGAATAAAAGGGAGAAAGTTGTAGTTTATTGTCATATACAGATTATGGCATATAATATAATATAATATAATATTTATAGCCTGTTGTACTATAACAGGCTATAAATATTATAAATAAATGCATATGAAAACTCCAAAATTATTTGAGTTCTTAGTTGTGGGAAAAGCAACCTCCAAGTTTACAGTTTTATTTATCTTCTTTTTCTTCTAACAAAGTGAAAAAAATGCTGTTTTTCGCTAGCAATTTTGCAGAAAAGAAGGTGGGGCAAAACCCAAGGCAACCTTGAAATATACATCATGATAGAGAAAAATCAGAAATCGGCAAGATCCTGAACTGCACAAGTGTTAGGAAAGCTGATATTATTTTTCATTCATGATCTCAAATGCTTATAGCCCATTTTTGGCAGACTTAGGGTTTGCCCAAAGATGTTCAGCAAATAAATTATGATCTATGTTGATAAAAGGAAACATCAAGCAATTCACTGCACTGTGATGTCAGACTTTAGATGGAGGAAGCACTGTGAAAACTGTCTGTTTCCAAGAAAAACAGGTACAATGATAACTCCTTTGGGATGGTAACTTCATATGGCATTCAGTGGGGTGGCTTCAGAGTCAATGTGTCAGTCAGAGGCGTCACCATGAGCAAATAGTACAGGGAACACAACACTCACACCTAATATCCACTGTTTCTGTTTCCTCCTAAGCATCAAAGATGAGAGTTGATGTGCTTCTGGCTTCCTGTAGGATCAAAAGGGAATTTTCTTTATTCACATGGTCAGCGGCAAAGCAGGCTGTTCTCTGTGAAAGATTGCTCATGTTGTCTGTGGCACTGACAGCCATTAATGGAAATGTCATGATCAAGTGGAAATCAGCTGTAACTCATGTCGGTCATTATGTTACTTTGATGAAATAATAAAAGTAATCAGTAAGGGCCAAAAGCCAGGTGAGATGAGCACCTGCATTTCCTCTTGGCTTGGGGTTGGGGGGGGATTTTTTTGAAAATTGTGCAATAAAAGGGAGAGAAGAGGGATTGTGCCTTAAAAGCACAGTGCCACCAAGATAAGCAGAAATTTCATGTTTTGGTGAGAGCAGACCTGTGTACCGAGCGCTCTGTTTCAGCCCCAGTTTGGGAACCGCCAGGTACCCGCATGCTCTGGTGAAGTCAGTCACACAGTTCCTGAAAAACCCAATGGCCGCAGGATTGGGTCCTGGGTTATTCTAGCAGGGATTTGCTAATGTAGTCAGTCCAGTAAGCTCAATTTTGATGCCATCGCATTTTATTTGATGCTAAACCAGCTGTTTGTAATTAGCACACATAAAAAGAACAATAACACAAATGCAGCCTGCACTTCCAGCTCTACACATACTCAATGCAAAGAATTCACCAAGTTCTGGTGAGTTTCCCTCCCTGTGCTCTAACTAAAACACCCAAAACAATTGATGTCGCTGAAGACCAAATGAAAAAAAAAAAAGAAATGTGTTTATCATTCCCCAAATGTTTCTGAGGGGCAGCAGCGATTGGTTAATGAAAGATAAACGCTGCTCCGGGTGCGTGTGCAGGCAGGGCTCTCGCTGCTGCGGAGCTGAGCTAAGCACCAAGTTAAAGGGAGGCGAGGGCTGGGCGATGGCTGTTGCTGCGCTGGGACAGGATGAGGTAGAGAGCTGGTTTCTTACCAGGACTGGGATCCAGGGCAGCTGGCCCACCCTCCCATTGGGAGCACTGAACAAGGAGCTTGTAAAATACACAGACCAAATGGAAATGACCCCTATTGACTGAACCCAGCTGCATGTCAGACCTCTCACTGTCTCTCTTGATTTGCTATCTCAAATAAATGGATGTGGTAGAAGGGGCTATGGAAAGAAAACAAAATAATTTATTCTCCTTGAAGTCGTGCCACACTAATAAGCCACAGTTTTTACAGCTGAAAAGAAAATGTTTATTCGCAGATTAAGTTTTTCCCGCCTTTTTTTTTTTTTTTTTGCTTTGAAAGTCTGCAGTTTAGAATAAGACATGCTGTAGTTCAGTTTCATAGGTCTTTGTCAAATATAGCATTGGTAGATTTTGTTAGGTATTCATCACATAAAACTGCTGGCTAATGAGAGCTTGGGTTTTTTGCATTTTGATTCAGAAAACAAAGTTACGACATCTTTTGTTGGTGCTTTGGCTTAGATCTGTGTGGTGGCTCAGCCCCATGAAAAAGGTCCTAGCTAGTTTTGAAGAAGAATGACATGCAGAATGACTTGACTTATTCATGTATTGTTTTCCATATTTTTCCGAATACACTCCTGGATAACACCAGTTATTCTAAGCATTGTGAAGAGCTGCTTGCAGTAACCAGGGTAGCACTTGAATTCAGAGACATTAAGGACGACAGCTGCTCAAATCCTCCATTTTATACCCAGGATGGGTTACTGCTATTGATATTAGATTGAACTATGTTCTGACTTTAGAGATAGGGAAGGAGTTATTTAACCTCACTGCCATAGTTGCCTCAATCTCTTTTTTCAAAGATCGTCAGGTCTACACATGCTGTAGTGTGGTCATGGTTTGATTGGCTTTCTTGAAGAAACTTCTTAAAAGTCACTAGTCTAGTTTTCCTTCATGCAAACTGAGGCATTGATTGTTTTGCAAGTGTATCTTTTCTTTTTTTTTTTTAAAGTCTTGTTCAGCCAATTGATTGTTAGTGAAATAAGCCACCAAATTTGGATTAATAGATCTTAGAGTATCTCAGTGGGATGACCTTCATGAAGTCTTCAAAAACATGTGGGATACAAAAATTTGAGGATAATACTTTGAATTGACCCTGGTACTTCTTTTTGCCTTCCACAACCTTTTTTTTTCTCTAATATTTTTCTTCTTTTTTCTCCTTGAGAATTTGTTTCTTCCTCACTCCTAGGTGCACAAACACAGTAGGGTAGCCACTCTAAACACTGGAGCCTTTACCTGTGGCCTTGCAGCGGAGTTGCAGAGACAGATGTTATTTCAATATAAAGTAGATTGAAATTCCTGTCTATAGGTTCTGCATGTCCTAGCAGTCACTCTCTTTGCCTTAAAAACAAAACCAAAATGCAGTTCAATCTGGTCGTTGCTCCTCCACTGGCAGATTTTAGCCACGTTGGCTTGTAGGATCTTCTGACCGTCATCTGTGACCCATAGATATCGCTATGGGGAAAGACACACCTCTGTTCCTCATGCCACTGCTGTTTCTTGCTGGCTGTCCTGTGGGTGGCATCTCTTACTGATGAGCTATCTGCTATTCATTATATCCTCTGGCTGGATAATGAATTATAAGCTAGTTGATGGGTTATTCAGATCATGCTAGGCTGGCATCAAGTGATACTGTGGACCTCCTTCCTTCCATTTTTATCTTACCGTTTTCTGCTAAGTACTTACATTAGTGAGAGTCAACCAAGCTTATGTTGACTTCTTCAAAAATGTAAAGATCTAAAACAGTCTTGAGTGGCTGCCCGTAAAGAATGTTCTACATACACAGAGCCATGGATGTGAGGGAGGTTTTTATGGATTTGGAAGGAGCCCTTCTCCTAGCTGACATCTCTCAGGATTTGTTTATGGCACAGTCTTCTAGGACGCTGGTGATTTCAGCAGTCTAAGGGCAGGGTGACACCAGCGAGGTTTCTGTATGCCAGTAGAGCTCACAGTTTTGGGATGAGCCTGTAATTGTGCTGAAATGGAACCCTTATTTCTTTGTATTTCAGCTATAGCCTTAGTACACAAGGGCCCTATCCTGCAGTCCAACATGTGGCAGCCCTTCCCATTGCCCTTTGGTGGTGCTCAGGTAAAAGTGAACGAATCCCATTGATATTAAAGAGAGTTTTGCCCTGGTCAGGACTGTAGGGTCCAATCCAGTGACAGTACAAAACATGAGGAGCACAAAACAGAGAGAGGGATTAGCAAGCGATAACAACACAGCAGATGTTTGAACTTTCCAGCAAAGAATGAGGATCAGGTTGAATTGTTGTTATTTTCCTGTCTTTCTAATGAAAGAACAGGTTGGGTGCTAGTACAACTGTAGAATATATTTGAGCCTATATTTGAAAAGCACATGAATGCAATATGTTTATGAATGAGTCTTTTAAACAATATCTGTAGTAAAAACAAGAGGGAGACTTTGTTTCACCTTTATTTTAATCAGGCTTTCCTTTTTAAAAGTTGCAAGAATACAAGCTTGATGAAGCTAACGCTACTAAGCTGGCCAAAGAGAAAAGGATGAGAGCCAGTTATTTTTTCTCAGCAGCACAGTAGGAAATATGTAACTGTTAAATTTCAGTTCACATGTGTATGTCTTTACATATTTACAGTGGAAAACTAGATTAGAGCCCAGGAATATGTTCTTTCTCAAACTGAAATAAGATGCCTTTTATCAAGGGAACAGCAAGAGAGAAACTAAATAAATCTCAAGACACAGGACAAGGCATCTTTTCTACAACATCAGAAATTGTACTCTGATTGCTGAGATGATCATGTACGAATGTTGAATCTTCTGCCTTGTTCTGTTCCAGAGACTGAAGGCCGCGCTGACTCATCATCCTGCCGCCATGTCAAACGGGAATATGAACACCATGGGCCACATGATGGAAATGATGAGCTCGCGGCAGGACCAGACGCCACACCATCATATGCACTCACATCCTCATCAGCACCAGACACTGCCACCTCATCACTCGTACCCGCATCAGCACCAGCATCCGGCGCACCATCCTCATCCTCAGCCTCATCACCAGCAGAATCATCCCCACCACCACTCCCACTCGCACCTTCACGCACACCCAGCACATCACCAGACCTCGCCGCACCCCCCGCTGCACTCAGGCGGACAAGCACAGGTAGACCTTCATGCCATGCTGCATCGCTGAGTTTTGCTGTTATGTGGAGTTAAAGCTTGATCCCTGTATTATTTCTTCTTGTAGGCATGTCTAGTTAGATACCAGCCCCTCGAGCTACTCAGAAATGTCTGCTACCAGTGGTGAGGAAGCGCTAATTTTGGTCAGAAAATGGAGTGAAGCAACAAATTATTTTGCTGCTTAATTTGCTAGACATTTGTAATATCTTACTTTATAAGGAGCTCCAAGGTTTTTCAGCACTCTGAGCTCTGCAAATTGCCACATATCCTTTTATGGATGAGGTTTATAATGGAGATTAGCATATTGCTTAGGTTGCTTAATGTACTTGAACCTAAACTTCTCAGGCCGAGATTTAAAGATCTATATGTGTTCTACCTACAGAAATACATAGCATGATCAGTAGTGAAGTAAGATGGCACTTCATGTGCATACTCAAAGCAAGATGTGTGTGTGTGTGTAAATAAATAACCTCACCAAACTTAATGAGCTATCTATTTCCTGTCAAGACTGGAAATAGTAGAAGTAGTTTTAAGGCAAAGCTTCCAGGAAAAGAAAAGAAGATCCAGACGCTGTGAAGGGGATAGCAACCCCAGCTGTGGAGTATGAGAGAAATCCAAGATTAGCTGAGAGTGCAGGCAATAGTTGGTAAGTGTGTCAGGAGAAAAAGATGGTGAATCCAATCCGAGGATAGAGATTTAAACCAGGAAGGCAGTTTGGAATTGGATTCAGGTGATGAGAACTCAGTGAAGGTCTCCATTGAATGAGATGGAGGTCTCCATTTTTGGACCAGGTGTACTGGCTTCAGCAATTTGGATAATTCAATATCTGAATGGAATGTTTCTTGAACTAATGAACTAGTGAGCACGGACTTTAGCAGTCATTTTTAAGAGGATTTCTATTAACGTCTTAAGGTGACAGGCTTCTACATCAGGATGGCACAAGAAAAATAAAGCTCTGGGGGCAATGACTGTAACACGTCAGGTCTGGGGAGCAAATTTAAGGAGGACAAGCGGGCAGAGCTTGAATGAGGACAAAGAAGAGTGCCAGCCATGAGAAGTTCAATCTGTGAAGTATTGTGTTGCTTGCAAATACCTTCCAGGCAAGCTTTTAGAAAACATTAAAGAAAATGAGAGGATTTGGCTGACATCCCAGTGTCCCACAACATTAACTATTTACTAACATCTAGCTTTATTATTGCAGAGGCTGCAAGCACATGGGATCTCCCTAAAGCATTCGCTAATGTAAAATGAATTGTCAGCTTTAGAGATACAGTCTAAATAAGAGAGCAGCAGACTCCCCTGTGAGAAGATGTCCAGAGCTTTCCTAAGTTTAGTTCAGTTTTTACTTTGTGAATTCAATTATTTTCCCATCTGTTAATGAGTTATTTTCCTTGGAGTTGTTTAAAAACTCCAATAAAAAAGACATTATCTCATAACAGAGAAACCAAAAGGAACCTGATGGCTGTCTTGGAGATCCATGAGAGAGTGAGGATAAAGTTGGGCTTAGGAGACTGAGGACTGCATGGATGAGATGGAGGACCTCACTTAACCTCTCTGAGGCTTTTAAAACAAGGGCAATAGTACTGACACCTCACCAAGGGGTTGGGAGGATAAACATGTTAACGGAGGTGAGGGAGTCAGGTAACACAGTACGGCGCACTGCTGAAAACATCCATATTACCACTTTTAACAGGTGAAGAGAAAACAGGTACCAGAGAAAACTAAGATCAATGAGCCAGTGGCCCTCCTCTGGACCCGCTCGAGCAGGTCCATGTCTTCTTCCAGTCATTCCAGTTAGACTTCTTGTGCTTTGTACTCCCTCTTAGGTACACACCCCAAAAGACTTGCAGGCAGGCAAGAAGAGATATGGGCACCAGGGTAGGTGGGCTGACTGGCAGCCACAAAGCTATGTCAGGTTCACCCTGTGTCCCAGCACCACACAGTCTCTGGGACCGGGCCTGTGCAGTCAGATGAGTTTCGCTATGCGTAGTGTGTCACTGGAGGCAACAGTCCCCATCAGGCATCAAGGAGGTCTTGACCTTGTCCACAGGTGTGTCACCAAGAGGATGGGAACAGAGGGTGA
This sequence comes from Aramus guarauna, assembly GCA_013400195.1. Lineage (NCBI taxonomy): Eukaryota > Metazoa > Chordata > Aves > Gruiformes > Aramidae > Aramus > Aramus guarauna. The sequence continues at coordinate 28,988 of VXBL01008493.1, read as the reverse complement.
TGGAGTAGGAATCCCAGGATCAGCAGCTTCCCTGGGCAGCAGAGCTCTTGCTGCGCGTCTGCTCCCATGGTGCGAAGGCAATAGTGATTTCTGAACAGATGCATTAGTGGGGAGAAAAGAAGGGTTTGCTGAGTAATAACCACATGGTTATTACTTTGTAAGCTCATCCATAGTCCCCATGGTAATGGCCTCTTTGGGGGTTGGATTGTTCAAGCAGACATTAATTTTATGGTGCGTTTTACTAATTATTAGCCTCCTTATTTTTCTGAGCCAGATTCTTCCATTCCAAACCACCGGCCAAATGACAGCATGGTCCACGCTGCTGTGAGCCATGTGCTCCCGTGCCGAGACTGTGGTTATTCTACACCACACCCTTCTGCGATGTCAGAATTCATTTCATGCTTGTCAGCTGCCATTTTGATACACAGGAGCCCAATGAATTATGGTTTCGTAGAATGAGTGAAGGGGTATTAATTTTGTGGTAAGTTGCAAAGAACAGAGAGAATACTGGATCAAGCATAAAAGTAGAAACCACCTTCTGATAGGTATCTTTCTGAGAAGGTGAGATACGAAGCTATGAAGTTGTAGCTATATTGTCTCAACTACTACAGAAAGGATACTATTATTCTTGTGTTGGTCCCATGAAGGTTTCTTCCTATCAAACTTGCCAGAGCGATAGCTTAAGCAGAGTAGGGGTTTGGATATTGCTTCACTCTCTTAGCTGTCCTACGTTTGTTTTCATTATGGATACATGATTAGCATCCTCTAAAAAATATGTATTAACCTCCATTTTAATGTATGTTCATTTTCTTTCTTAATAGATCATGTATGTCGTAGGCAGTGCAGCAAAGTCCTGCTAGAGAATAATGCTTAGACAGTTACTAAGATAGAGCCTAACTGATTTCAGGGTTAAGAGGTATCTAGTAAGAGTCAGTTAATTATCCCACGTGACATAATTAGTGATGTAATGGCAACCTTTATAATTAATATCTGCCAGAGATGGAGAGAAGATTTTGTTGTTATGAAAATGGGCTCTGACTGCCCAAAGACTGCCTGTTGCATTCTGAAAACAAAATGACTCACTAGTTATTCAGGAGAAAATGACCATATGGGAGGGGGGAGAGAAAAAAGAATTGTATAGTTACCTTTTTCTGCTTGTGTAGCAGACCCCAGTGAGAGAGTTAAGAAACAGGAATTTTTAAAGCTGAATGAAAAAGGAGAGAAATGGGATAAGGAAACATAAATAACAGATCTCTGAAGTCTGGAAAGGTGTTGTATGTGAGCAAATGAAAGGCCTTTGATGAGATGGTGACGTTAAAAGGGATCTCTCAGGCCTCTGCACTCAGACATATTGCTAAAGATGTGGTGTGCCTGGCCCCGGTGGACGGGGAGCAGCTGGCACCCCTCGGCACCCCTCGGCCGCAGCCTGGGGATGCTGGTGGGGACGGGGACTGCAGCCGGTGGTCCTGCACGGCGCTGGTGGCTGCAGCCGCTGCAGCTGCCGTAGCCCTGGGACTTCAACCCCGAGTGCGGGCAGAGGGTTGGAGATTTTACCAGCAAACGTAAGGACTTAATAGAAGCTGAAAATGTAAAAATCAGTCCAAAAGTGCGGGGTGGCTTATTTATTTTTAGAAGGTTATTTTTTTAAAAACATTTTTCTGCTGCTGGAAGAGAGATTCCCTGACTGTGCAACATAAAGCTGGGAATAAATTCAGCTTTATGCAAAAAGTGTTATCAGATGCACAGAATAATTACACATAAAATTGCCACTTTAATTGACAGAAGTCAGCTGGGGGAGGGAGCAAACTCTTCGCAGTTTGTGGTGAGATTGTAGACAGAAAAGCGACCTCGCAAGACGCAAGACGATGGTATCATTTTAATTGAAACAGACAGAGGTGTTAAGCAAACACATGTTAATTGCAGCAATTGAAATTCAGGGCTCAGTCTGACAAAGCGCTGAGTACGTCCACTCCCTGGAGTCAAAAGGAAGCACCTCGGAGGTTTGGGCCTTTGCCAGAACAAGGGGGTTAATTTTGAGTCAACGATTCAGGTTTCCAGACTGTTCCAGACTGTGCCAGGGCGACGGCGGCGTGAGCAGCGGCAGCAACCTGAGCAGCGGCTCCCGCCACGCACGAGCCGTGGGACCCGCGGGTCGGGCTGCCGAGCCCAGTCCAGAGCCCCACGGCCTGGGCACCACAGAGAGGCAGGAAAGCAATCCAAAAACTGGCTATTCCCCGGCAGCCAAACGTTATTCTGATGCTGGTTCCTGACTGGGACGTGGGCGTGTGTTTTATCTGCCCAGGAGTCGGAGCACAGACTACATGGGGCTGCCCCCACCACGTGCCTTTTCTGTAGTGGCATGGGCCAGTTACTCTCAGGAGCGGGATCAATACTTTCCTGCACTTGAAAAAGCACAAATACATATTTTTCCATAGTTTCTTAGCAGCTGGGCTGGATGTGATGTGCCTCTACTGTCAAAGCCAGGCTGCTGAATAAAAAGGAGCATAGCATCCACAGGGGTCCAATGGCAATGCCTGATAAGGGGACTATCCCTTTTCACGCCGTGCAGGGATACCAAAATGCAAGTTTGAGTTCAGGTACCTCAGTCCTTCCTTTTGCCCTCAGCTGAGGGGCACCGAGGTCTGCTGGCCTTGCGTGATCACAGCCTGCAGCTTCCCAGCTCCACTCGGCTGCCAAGAGCGCTGCAGCTCCCGTCTCCAGAGCTGGTAAAGTGTGAGATGGAGATGGGGGAGCCTGTGAAATAGAAATGTCCTAAAATTTTGGAGGCAACTGGGGAAAAAAAAGAGAGAAATAAGGCCACTACAGTCCTCTGCTTTGATTAAAACAGTTGCTGAGAGAAACTTGACATTTCAGGTTTGAAATAGGTGGTGGCAGAGAAAGTACCTAAGTGAAATGTTTTTAATAACTAACTGTAAGGGGAAAAATATTTTCCCTACTAATATGCAGATGATCGTTTCAAAAAACTCTCCCCTTTGACCACGGCAAAGATTTGCCAGCAGCTAATTTCAGTGGCACCTGGTGCAGCCTTTCAACTTGCGCCTGTTGCAGACCTCGCCGGGGAGCAGGACGAGATTTCCCTCCCCCCTTTCAGCATCCCCCTCCGTAACTTTCCCCCCTCACCAACCACTGCCAAACCTCTTCTTCCCCGCCAGGTTTCGCCGGCGGCGCAGCAGATGCAGCCCACGCAGACGATACAGCCGCCGCAGCCGACCGGAGGTCGCCGGAGGAGGGTGGTGGATGAAGACCCGGATGAGAGGAGGCGGAAATTTCTGGAAAGGAACCGAGCCGCCGCCACGCGCTGCAGACAGAAGAGGAAGGTCTGGGTGATGTCACTGGAAAAGAAAGCAGAAGAGCTCACCCAGACAAACATGCAGCTTCAGGTGCGAGCCACTGTCCGCACCCCCGAGGGCACAGAGGGGCTCTTTGTGCTTGGAGGGGCTGGCCGGGCACTCACCGCCTTCGGGGCTGCCCGGCACAGCCAGCTCCTCGCAGGAGCACAGGCATAATCAAAGTCGATTAATCAAGATGTGTGTGCTTCAATTAAAGAAATAATTGCATTCAAGTGGGATAAGCCAGGAAAAAGCTGTCTTGGGAGTTAGAAGCCTTCGCTAGACAGAGTTGTATTTATTTTTTTTTTTTCTTGTCGCTGCTTTTTTGTGGGGATATTTTTGGAAGTGACATTAATTTGGCTGTAAAAGACTTCTTCAGAGCAGAGCATGTAGCTAACTAAACCCTCATTCAAAGCCAGCGAGATAGGAGCCTAAACAGATCAGTCTACCAGGAAGGAAAAGAATGAAGCGCATAGATGAAAGCAGCCTGAACTAATATAATACGAGCCCTCCTATGTGATGGCGGGCACGGTACTGCTGTGTGCCTGCGTGCCGCCAAGGGTGGAAAGACTGTTCACGTAAGGGCACTCCCCTGAAACACAAGAGGTGTGAGCAGCACCCAGGCGCCCGCCGTAGCGGAGCTGTGGGTGACACGCCAGAGGTGACACCAGCCCTGCCAGCGCGTCCCCGGGTGCGGCAGACTGCCGTTTCCCCCCGCGGGTCTGGCCCCCCCGCCCCCCCCCCGATGCAGAGAGCCAGAGTATTTCCCAAACGGATTAAAACACTGCCTGAAGTATCTCTGCTGCTGTGAAGGGTTAATGCGCTTGTCAGTTGGTCATCAAATCTGGAAGCCAAATTGCCTTCAGAAGAAGTTATAAAATGATGTCATGGACACGTGCTAACGTAAACCCAGCCCACGAGCACTGAGTGCCATTTTTGCTCAGTTCTTCCAAAGCCCAGGCGCAGTATCTGTGTTCTTGAGTTTAAACTTTGCAGAAGAGCCTGGTTTAAACTTTGTGGCAAACCAAACCCTCTCTTTCTTTTCTAGAACGAGGTTTCCATGCTGAAAAATGAGGTAGCACAGCTGAAACAGTTATTGTTAACACATAAAGACTGTCCGATAACAGCTATGCAGAAAGAATCGCAAGGATATCTAAGTAAGTAGCTGGTATGTTTGCACTGTCTCCACACTCCTCACAGGAAAGCAAAGTTTCTAATTCTTCCCTCCAGAGTCCCTTCTTGACCATATTCTCACTTGAACCTGTCTTCTCAAACATCACCTGAGCCATCCAATCTCCTGCCCTTACTTATCCAGCCCCTCCCAAACCCCCAAAAGCCCTGGTGTGCGTCCCACACAGCAGAGCTAGCCTTCCCCACCCCGCATCCGCAACCTGATGCTCACGGATGGACGCTCGCTCCCCTGTGGAGGATCCCACTTGAAATCACGGCTCCAAACCTGCAAGAGTCCTCCTGGGCGCAGCGCTGCCAGCACCTTAAAATAACTCTCAAAAGGAAGAGTTAAAAAGGAAAACATTGCAGTCCCCTCCAGCGAAAATGGTACTGTGCTCTGACAGTGGCGCAGACCAGGAGTGGCGCGGGTTTTCAAGGTTTGTTAAATTCTTTCTTAACTCTTTTTTCTTTTTTTTTTTTTTTTTTCCCCAAAAAATCTCATCTGATGGAGATGTTGAATCAATTCTGTCTAGTTGATGCGCTTTGTGAGCGTGGTAATTTAGGGACACATTCTTTGCTTGGCTCTAGAATGGCTCAGAAGAGCCTCAGGGTTAATATTTGCTAAATTGCGGCATTCTCTTAAAATAGAGCCCATTTCTGTCTCCTCTGCATCACTATGCATCTGGCTCTTTAACAGTGCTCAAAGAAGAAATACATAATTGCATTACATGCCTATCAACTGTTGTTTGAATTAGATTTTCTGTGCCGCAGTGCACTGCACTCTAATTTTGATTCCTGCTGGAGCAAATAAAGCATTTAAGCATCCCAACTGATTTTATAGACCTTAAGATATCTGACTTTTTATCCTGATTGGTTTCATAATCATTAAGGTCTTGGACTTTTTTCAAGGTCCCACCTCCTGAAGTCAGGTTGGTATCAGAGAAGTTGGCTTAAAAAAAAAAATAACAAAAACCTGCAAAAGATCAGAAGACAGAGCGTGTTGGATATCTGTGTGTTTTGGAATCCTGGGACTTGTGCATGCCTCTGGCTGTTAGTATTGCTGCCGCCGTAGTACATCCCTTTTCCAGGAGCGTCACCCAGCCTGGGCTTGTCACACGGATGGATAATTGAACGTGTGTTGTCTCTGTGCCCTCACCCCCCTCCCAGGTCCCGAGAGCAGTCCTCCCGCGAGCCCGGTCCCAGCTTGCTCCCAGCAGCAAGTCATCCAGCACAACACCATCACGACCTCCTCCTCCGTCAGCGACGTCGTGGGAAGCTCCACTCTCACCCAGCTCGCCAGCCACAGAACAGACATCAACCCCATCCTTTAAAAGTGGTTGATCAGAAACTGCGAGGGGAGTGTGGTAGCGTATCAAAGCGTCCTCCGTGCTAAGGACATTTGCAACCTTAACTCAAGCCTGGAAGATTCCTCAGTTCTTGAAAGACTCTGGCTTTCATTTTTATAGATATTAAAATGTCTTTTATACTTAGTTACACAAAAGGGAGTTATGCAATTAATATGCTATCAGCTTGAGAAATGCTTTGGTGCTTTCTCCAGTTTTTTTTGGTACCAGTTACTTGTTTATAAACCTAACTGTTTCTGTACATAGTCACGTTTCCTTCTCACCAATCTAGCCTGAAGCCTCAGAAATACGGAGTTGTGTTAAACTGCAGCTTGTTAGCCAACGTGAGGCATGAAAAGTATTAAACAGAGTCATACGTAGGTAACTAGGAGTAATTAGGCTATAAATATAGAGAGAGGGCATCTGCTGACAGCATAATAAAAAATGAGTTAGCATTGTGCTATCAGCAGACCCTGTCTTGCATTCAGAGCCTCTTTCAAAGCGGTTATATAGGATGTGGCTATCAGGACAAAATCAAGCCCAAATAACGTGCTCTTTTGTCCAGCCCTCCCCCTTCTCCTCTTTCTCCTACCCTGCCCTTTTTCTCCTCCAGTTATTCTTACACCTTCCTTTTCTCCTCCCAAACCCTTTTCATCCCTCAGCTTTTTTTTCCTGCCTTTTTTTTCATTCCAAGGCTTTCTCGCTTCCCTCTTTTTTTCTTGAAGAACGGTGATGAACAAGCAAAAACTTCAAGCCCACCTAAAAACTGTCGGCGCGGCTGCTGCTTTCACTGGCTCTTCACCCGCAGCTGGGCTGCACGGAGCGTTTGGCTTTTAAAAAATAGAAATGCTCCTGATTTAGTGTTTTTAATAAACAGCAAAAGGCGAAAGCAGTGCAGCCCCAGGTGAAGCAGGATTGGGAGCCAGCTGTGTTGATGCTAGCAGCCCTGTAAGCTTCTGTGGCGCGGTACAGGCGTAGCGAGCAACACCAGAGAATCACAGCAATTCTTTTGCACTGCCAGTCATTAACATAGAAAAAACCCATGTAGTATATAATAATTCGGAAAAGTTTTGTTCCCTCACCCGGTTACGTTGTTCTAGCACCAAAAGCTGACAGCCTCAGGTTTCACGGGCTATAAATGAGAAATAAATCAGCATAACTGTTCTGACCGGTTGGAAAAATGCCATTTTTAATTCCCAGGGAAAGACTTGCTCTCTGCAGGCGTTCCTTTAAGCGTCCGCAGACCGATCCCGAGCTGGCAGACAGCAGCATAGCTTCACTGACTTTAATGGCACTTAACGCCTGTTTACCGTGGGTAAGGAACTGTCTCCTTAGGATGCTAAATAATTTTTAGAAGGCACGCAGCCGCTAAAAAGTGCTGCAAGAATGGCAAATCCCTCTGCACTCTGGATAAAATTCCGTCCTGCACAGAGGGTCTGGAAAAGAGCCTTATGCCACAATTAAGGTTTTTGTTTGGACTCTGGGCCTGCCCCTCAGCACGACTGATTTGCATCCCCGAGTGGTACCAGTGATTGATGGGAAAATCAGACGGAGATGATGCCAGTTAATTACGCTGCCTTGCCGTATGCTGGGACCTGATTTTGCTCTCAAATCTGTCAGCGACAAAACCTCCCGCTGCTTACCCGGGGAGCAGGCTCCGAGCTGGTGATAAAAGTTCAAACATTTTGAGCTGCATCTTTAATAGCGAAAGTTAATTCACGTTATTCCCAGCAAATCCACTAGCCCTGAACGGATTTTGTTCTGAAGCGACGTTCTCCTCCTCAAAGGCTGTGTCTTTGGTTTGTAGAGGAGTGCTGAAGTTTAAGAGGGTGGCTCTTCTCCGTGCGGGAGGGAGAGTGAAACAACTGAAGCGTGAGGCACGGTAACGAGCAGGGACCGCCTGGAAGGGAAGGCAAAATTCTGAGGATCATTCATTTCCGAATTAGTTCTTATCTTGGTAACTAACTTTTTATCAGTATTCTTTAACAGCTCGCTTTCCATTTATGCAAGTACATTCAAAAGAAGAAGATTTTTAATGTACAGTGTAAATCTTGACTTGATTATATAGTCTAAGAACCAAAAAAAAATTACGAAAAAATACAAATGTAAAGGATTTTCTATTATATTTTAGACAAACATATACTTTTAAAGTGTTTTAAATACTGAATCTATAATTTTTTTTAACTTCCAGTTGTAATAGCTAAATGGTTTTGCTTCATCACGGCTCCCAAGGGAACTTTTTTCAAATATGCAGTCGAGCAAAATGTTCCAGCTGAGTATCCACTATGTAAAAAAACCCAAACAAGCATTTCCCCTGTGTCTGAATTTCATCGTTCACCATGAAAAAGAAAATGCCATCGCAGGGTTAATTTAAAAAAAAACTTTCCCTCTGTATGGGTAGCACTTAAATACATTAAAAAATAAAAATCAAAGTTGTTGGTAATATTAGAATACCCAGTTGAGCTACACTGCACTAGAATTACGGTTTAGCTTCATTTTATTCAGTCTCCTCAATTAAAATATTTAGCTGTTAAACTGAAAGCCTCTACATTAAAAAGAAAAAAAAAAAAAAGCAAAAAAATACAAAAACCTTGCCTAAGTTTTGTTAAATTCAGCAACTTGACAGTTTGACTGATGTGTATTATATATAGCTCAATTATTTCTTTTTTTAATGCTAACTAGGCAAGCCAACCACACATGTTGGCCTAAATGTGTAACTACAATGAAATGTCTCCTCTCTATACTATTGGCCTTTAGGTATAATCCTTGCTAGTGATGTGGAAATAAGTAAAGGATGAAAAGCTATTTGCTATTGCTTCTTGTAACTCTGTCGCAGGTTCACAGGCCAAGACAACACGCAGCATATTTATATCAGCTAGATCATCGGTAAAAGGACCAACTGTACCAGGCACCTTATATTATTCATCAGATTCGCTTCCACATTAAAATGCTCTTGTTTTCCAGGGGAATGATCCTGCAGCCTTTCCTCAAGCTGCCGGTCCGGCGGGGCACTGGCGGCTGCCCGAGCAAGGGCTGCGGGAGAAGCCCCTTGCCCCCCTGTCCCCGGGATGTCCCTCTGCTGCGCAGTCGGTGGCACGTCACCCTAAATGCACTTCCCAGGCTCTTTCCATCGAGGAGAAATCCTGCTTTTCCACGAGCTGCTGCTGGAGACTGCTCCACTTTCCTCCTGCCCTGCAAATCCAGCCAGTCTCCGGGCTCCACATCCCATCCCGCTGCCGGCGGGCGGCTCGGACTGCATCCCTCGCCCGCTCTCCGGGGCACTAGCAGGGCGGTGAGCCTTGGCCGGCGCCTCGCTCAGGAGGAGACGTTCCTGTGGACGGCCTCTCTCATTGCGTGACGTCAGAAGCACGTTGGAAATCTCAGCCACGGACAATTGCAATACTTTGATCGGAAAGAAACGATGCTGTGATCCGGTTCCTTCATCCCCGGCCCCCCCTTCCCTGAGTCAATTTATGCAAGCCATACTCATAACGCTGCCTGTGGGAGACAAGTAGTTTGTGTGCTATCATGGTGTGTTTTATAAGGACGACGACGACGATGACGATGATGATTTGTGGAGAATTTCACGCTGTTGGGAGTTAATTCCTGCTACGAAGCTAAATGTCTGCTGCCCGTCTTCTGAATAGTGGAAAGTCAATGGTTCAGTGCCTCAGTGCGTGTGGATTTAGTGTGTTAACTGACTCTGTCCTGTTAACTAACAAGCCAGCTATAACTGTTGTTAAATGCCCAACTTTTGAGGATTCATATTTTTTTAAGCAACAATATTTAGTGCTGAAAACTAGCCTTTTAGTTTAGGCAAAATGTGCTTTTTAGCAGCTAATACCTTTTTTTAAAAAAAAGCGTATAGAGTGAATTTATGAAAATTCATGAGGACCAAAGCAATTTTAAAACAGGAATCTATTAATTTAGTATTCACATAGAATTTTATAAAGTATTTATTAATAAATGTTATTTTAACACATTCCAATTGAACAGTATTCTTGTACAGAATCTGTTTGTTTGTTTTTTTAAGTTACAATATTAGTTTTGCAATAAACTACTCTAGGTGTGTGTGCATCTTAATCTTTCAGGGTCTCAAGCAGAAGTCATCCATCTAAGATGGAAAAGCTTGCTGAGGTCAGTTGTACAGAAATTCCTAGAATTAAATGTGTTCCTTAAAGCAGCATCTTTTTTTTTTTTTTTTTTTTTTTTCTTTTTCATTGGTAACAAGAAAACAAATTACGAACCTTCAGTTGTTTCCTTTGTATTGGAAAATGTGCTCTCTCATTTTAGAAAGCACGGGTCAACATATAACTGGAAAGCCTGTCTTTTTTTTTTTTTCTCT
>VXBL01008493.1:7966-18746 GCA_013400195.1 Aramus guarauna | reverse complement strand
TTTTTTTTTTTTTAATAAGGCTGATTTTATACATCACCATGGAAGATGTAACCCCATTCCTGTTTCTTTTCTAGTATCACATAGTGAGTTGCACTATACTGCCTTATCATTGCCTCTTCTGTCCTCTTACTAAGCAGTGTTCCTTAGATTGAGACCATTGAAACTCCATTATACATCAGAGAAAATTACTGGAGGGGGAAGAGGAGAAGAAGATTGATCTGTAGACATAAAAACTAAACTGTGCCTATAAAACAAAACCAGTTACGACTAATTAGTATCTTATTTCTACGTTTCAATTATTTATATTATTTTTAAATTGCACTTTAGCTCTCACTCTCTTTCTTGCTCTCCCTTGTTGAATCATTTATAAATACTCTTGTAAAACGTTTGCACCAGACACATTTATATGCTTTCACTGGTGGCATATCTACAACTTGTCTCTCACACCTGCCCGAACGGAGGAGCTGAGAACAGCCAGTCTGCAGTGTGACTTAGACTTTACACCCTCTTCATGACAGCATATAAATGTTTTATTATGCAAAGTGTGTGAGGCAGCATCTAAGCTACATTTATAATCTCTCATCCCGAGAACCAAAGTGTCCTGTATATTGTAAGGTCAGGAGACTGGCTCTGTTGTGCATTGTTGTGCACTTTGACTGTTGTCCAACCCACGGTAGCTGCAAAGCTGCAGTGATAACAGTGGCCATACTATGTATTAGAGTTCTGAATCAATAAAATATGTCGCCTTATAACTTGCCTAGGGACAGCACCTTTAAAAAAAAAAAAATAAGAAAAGAGACTAAAAACTTCTAAGGACAAACAAAAGCAATAAAATCTCAAGTGATTTGAATACCAAATTAAAAATTGTTCGATTTTTCATCATCGGAAATAATCATCTTACTGCAAAGACAAAACAGACTGTTTACATCTGTAACTTTTTTTTTTCTCAGAGCTTACAGTTATCTCAGTTTTATCAGTGGCTTTACAGTTAAGAGCCAAATTGCTTACCATTATTGGTTTTTCATAGCTTTCAAAAGGACTTTATAGCAAATCCTAAACTGCACGAGGCCAAAAATGTCAGTGCTCACACACGCTCACAGACAAGATTGATTCTCTAAGTGGAAATCTGATCCTTTCCCAGGCTGTCCTTGGACTGGAATCAATAATTGCAACTTGCTATATTTAGACCAATGTGTAATACCTGGGATTCAGGATCTCCAGTTCTATATTTATGCAAATTAAATGTTAGTGATGTTGAGTTTCACCTGGTGGAACTGTCCCCGAAGCCCACGGGATCTGGTGCCATCTGATGCTGTGAGACTCTCAGACCCAAATCTCTCTCTTGACTAAAAACCTCAATGAGGACTGAAAGCTCCTTCTGGCTTTGCAAAAACTACAGCAGTCAGGAAGCGAGGGAAGGGGGAGGACCGATAGGGCATTTCAAGGGAAATGTTTTCCTTGCTGGAATTTAGGAAATTCCAGCAAATTTTTTTCCCCACCCCTCAGAGCTGAGATTGCAAAGAGGTCCCTGGCAGAGACCACCTTTACCATGCTTCCACAAGACAAACTGCTTTGCACCGAAGGTGTATTTGCTCTTCCAGATCAGAATAATTGCCACTGAGAGTTTTGCCAAGGACTTTTTCTTTGGGACCCAAGTGTTTCGCAGCCCACGGCCGTGAGCTCTGTACCCCTCTCTGTCACAGCTCCGTTCAAACACTGGGTAGCACTCATCGCTGAACGTTGCTTCTTCGGACTATTGCCATTGTCCTGGTTTTAAGGAACTTTTAGCACTGCTTGGAGTAAGCCTAAACTATCGAAGTTTATATATAAATATATATATTATATTAAAAAAAGGTGCTGTCACAGTAAGTTTTGGGCTTGAGGTTGTTTGTATTGTATGCAAAGGTTTTGTGTTTGTTTGTCTGTTTGTTTTAATCTGTAAAGCAACCACCTTCCTTACCGGAGGGAGATAATTTTTTTTTTTTTTTTTGGTACATAAATGTAAATACTTGCTGCAGCATTTAATATGTTTAATTTTATGTTAAGCTTTTTGTTGCATTGTGAACCCATTATTGTTACAAATGGACAATGAGTTCATTGAGACTGTTCAACTAGGTCAGATTTTTACATCTCTTTCTAGCTAGAAGAGACAGGAATTTTGTGCATTTGTACAAATGTTAATAATATCACCGCAATTCCAATATAATAAAGCACTCAAATACAAATAGTTCCAGTAGTTTGGCTGTATCTATACCCCGGACATTTTACGCTACAGATAACTCCTGCAATTAAACCAGGCTACTCTTCAGTGATTTCTATTCCGAGCTGCATCCCTCATCTCTCCCGAAATCGGAGGAGGACCACGGTGCTGGGCATCCTCCTGTCTGGCCGTAGGAGCGAGGGGCTGTGCAGACCTTACAGCCCACCTTTGCCCTCCGGCAGCTGAGGTGACTTTGCAAGAACAAGTTCTCTGAACCTTTTCCAAGCGGGGAGGCTGCAAAGCCTCAAACAAAAAGACTTACGCGGTGGAGCCTGACGTGAGACTTCCGCATAAGGATGAGACAAGCTGTTATTTTACTTTTCCTTGCAGCTGGAGCGTGCTTATATCAAAATACACTCTATGCTTGTTATCCCGCCAACCTCGCCTCTTGCCAAAAGCTGCCTGGAAATGGATTTCCTGCTGGGCTAATTAGCTCTAATTGTGATGCCCCTGTTATCTTGCCAACCTCATTTCTCACTATAAATTGGTCCAATACAGACCTTGGCACAATAATGCGTAAACTGTAATCTAAAGTTAGTCAGGATGAACCCATCTCTCCAGTGGGAAAGCCAACTTTAGATTAAGGCAACTCGATGACCTTGCTGGCAGCCCCGGAGCGATGGCCTGACCCGATGGGGTCCGAGACCTGAGAGGTGCAGCCTCGGCTACGGGGACCAGCCCGCCCGCAAGCGCTCGGCCCCGGTGTCACGCGGCGGGGGACGGGCCCCGTGCGACATGACCGTGCTTCTCCCTTGGAGGCCCTGGCACAGCTTCTGCTGCTCTCCCTCTGGTTTTCGAAAGGCTAAATCTGGCCAAGAGCACTCACCCTCCTAAAATGGGTAGGAAAAAGGCAGAGCCATGCCCCTGTTCCCATTCTCCCTTTCTAAAAGCTGGAAGATGGGGGCAGTGGGCGCACATGGCTCCCTCTTTAAGGGAGTACAGCAGATGTTTTCCCCAAATGCCAAGGCATGGCAGTAGCTGGAGCCATTTCTGAGGCTATATGCTTCGGTATCACCTTTAAAGCAGGGCTGTCTTGCCACAACTTAACCTGTATTTATATGGCAGGGCTCTTCCTCTGGGACCAAATATTGAAAGAGTATCATCATATCTGTAAAAATAGATGCCTCTCATGAAGACATATCACCGGACTATTTTACTGTTCACACAGTTATATTTACACCTGACAGTATGAGCTAAGCAAGACAAGATGTATTCAAGCTGAGGTAACACTGCCCTTTACAGCTGATTCATGGTTTCCCAAACCTGATCACAGTATTTGTTCCTCTTCCAAGCAATCCACTGTTACTATTGCTCTCTCCAGGCTGCTCTGGACATCATAACAAAGTTATTATTAGAGAAAAAATGAATCAGCGTGAGCGCATGCTCCTTCCCCGCCTTTGCAGGGGTGCAGCCGGAACTGGACTGAGCTGAGGATGCTCTGCATCAGCGAGAGGGTTGCTCCAGCTTACATCAGTCGGAGCAGCGGTGCAGAGAGGCTCCTTGCCCCTGCCAAACCTGCCCCTCATGCTTTGGCTGGACCCAATTTGCCTCTCAACCAGACCCCAGCTTTCTCCCCCGCCCCCTGCATCCTCAGCTACTAGCTGTAAGGGCACTCAAAACTAAAGGCAATGTTGCACAGAGTTTGGGTAGGGATGGTAAGCTAGCACAGAGGGCAATGTAGGTACCCAAAGGCATTGGCACAAGGCAGGCAGCGTAACAGATCAACAACAACCGTCTGCAGAAAGCAGACACCTCCCAAAAAAAAGAGTGTGGGGCTAGAGGAGGGGGGGTGAACCCAAAGGACCTCAGATGTAAATGGAGGCAAGAGCTGCGTAACTGGAAGTGGACTAGTGCTAAAGACACCTTTCAGCAGGGGGATGGAGAAGCAGGCAGACATAAGTGCTTTTTTGTTAGTTTTGGGGTGATTTTTAAAAAATACTGGGATAGAGGGAACACCGAACATGCAAGGATGCAAAGCTCTCCAATATCACACTGACTCTCAGCACAAAGGAGCCAAAGCGAGTCTGACCCCCTCCTGGGAAATCTCCCCACACGCAGCACTTGGGGACCGTCTCAGAAATGGCACGGTGGGTTGTGTCCCCCCCATCAGCATCCCTTGCCAGCCACATCTCTAGCAAAGACTTGCAGTACAGACCTACCTCTCAGCTCCCCTGCCCACCCCGGAGCCAGTACTGCCGGGCTAAAGGCAGGCAACGGGCCGGTTTAGAGGAAAAATCAGTCTTCCTCTCCACAATAGCTACTGGCTGCTGAGGCCCCACTACAGGAGACTCCAGCTCTGGGACTACCCCCAGAATTACCCTGTTGCACCCACTTTCTTTACAGAAAGGTTTTACTCACGGTCTTTGAGAGCTTGGCCCACAGGGAATAAGCACAAGGGAGTAAAAAAATTAATCAAGGGTCAAAAAGGAGGGATCAAAGTTAAACCAGGACTGCCACCACCCTTCAGATCAGAGCCAGCAACTGAGGGCTTGGGGCCATTTGCTCAATTCTTTGGTCTGCTTTGTTACTGCAACTGCCCTAACTTCTTTTTGCCTCCAATCTGCCCTGCTGCAACAGAGACTTTCGTTTTAGCAGCTCTACGCAGGGCATTAGCGCTTGCCGCTTGCCCGCTTTCCGCAGCACTCTTGAGCACCTTTTCCTCCAGCCTGCTCGATTCTTCAGTGCAACACAATGCCATGGTATGAGAATGACCCCGCAAAGCTGATAAAATATTTAAGACGCGTGTTCTGATTGTGTTAGGTAAGCAAATACCACGAGAGCCCGACCATTAGTGAACCTGATCAGCTCACTCCCTTGGGACTTGCTGGCAGAGCAAGTCAAAGCAGCCAGAACAATGGGGCAGCTGCCTTTCCCAAAAAAAAGAGGGGACCTTGACGGCGTATTTTGCAGAGGCTTGAGGAATTTGCAACCCGTATGCCCCATTCTAAAAGCAAATGATGTAGATATAGATCGTATAGATATAGATATGCAGATACAGACATAGAGATGCAGATGGCATTGATGTGTGAGTGTGTGTGTGTGTGAGTGTGTGTGTGTGTGTGTGTACACAGCAGGTGTTTTCACAGGGCATTGCATTCAGCTGACAGCAAGTCAAGTTAAAAGAAAGAAAAATACTTGACATAACTGGCCAGTTCATGTAGGAAATTGAGTCAAGAGAAAATAAATAAAGGCAGAAACAGATTAGTTGAAATCTGGGGCACTCCGGATTGTAATGGATCACACAGGAAGAGAGGAGGCTTTGTATGGAAGGACTCTATATCCTCCTCGCACTTTCTCTTTTGTTTCACTAATCATTTTCATTCGGTGTTACAAGGCGGCCAAGCCAATTCCAGCTTCGTAGAAGTTTTTCTTAGCTTCAAGAAACTGTGCTGCAAAGACAACACATAGCTGTGGATGAGAAAAAGGAACCGACCGCAGCGGGACGCAGCCACAGACTCCGGTTACGCAGGATTGTGTTTGGTATCACAACACCGGCCGTCGCTTTGGCTTGGGTTTTTTGTTGTCGGCTTTTTGCTGTAGCTATTCCCTGCACTTTGATCTAGAAGTTGAACTGTCAGAATTAAAGTTAAAGCCAGGCAGTTTTCACAAGCTGGAAGGGCAGGATGAGGGAGCGGTAGCTTTGCTTTTGTCGCGCTGCAATGGTGGCTTGCCTTTAGAGGCAAAGTTTTTATCATTCAGCTGGAGTAGGTGCAAGCTGCACTGACTGACTCCCCCTGTGCCCCTAATTCTGGCGATCCTCTTAAGCCCATCCCGAAAATAGCTGAGGCACTACCAGCCCTCTGCAAAGGTGTTCCTGCTAGCTCTGTGGGGTGAGGCGGGGAGCCGCAGGGACGCCCACAGCCCCGCGATTTCCACAGCAGTACAACGCAATGCCAAAGCACCGCGGTCGTGCTGGCAGCGAGGTTTGCAGGGGTCCCGCTCAGCTGACCCGCTCGGCTCCAGCACTGCAGGTGACTCCTGCCACCACACCGCAAGGGCTGAGCTAAACCAAGGGTGGTCGGTTGTCTGACTGACTAAAACCAGAGAAAAAAATGCAGCAGAAGGTATTTATCCCACCGCCAGCTTTGCAAACTGGCGCGGCTAACCAAGCAGAGCTCCAGGCGGGCAGGCGGGACCTGCGGGTGGGTGGGCTGGAGATGGCCAAGATGTTTGTGAGTTGCTGCACGGTGAATCCGTACGTCCAGGGTTGTGTCCAGTGCACCAGAGGGAAACTCGAGCGAGATGGTGTCCACAGCTTGTGCCCCCACCAGCGCGGGTGCCACCCAGCTGTCCCTGCAGGGTTTACCCACCCGGGTGCGCTGCTGGTGCTGACCCACCAGCAAAGCTTCACCCAGACTTACACTGTGCCCCTCCAAAGCCCACAAAGCCGAAAGTAACTTTTAAACACGACCTACTCTCTGCCTTCAAAGAGTCAGCAAACCTCACTCTGCAGATAGAGGGAAAACAATGCTGCTAATTAAAACAATGTATTTTTCCCTTTTTTTTTTACAGTTGCTTTCGAGACCAGAACCACATTTTTAATCGCTTAGGACAACCTTCAGGAGTATCTTCATGAAGGCAATTTCCTCTGCATGTTATGCCACATGTCACTCAAGGACAATTGTATCAAGTCCTTTTTGCAGTAGCAAAGCCAGGTACCATTTTCATGCCTCACAAAAAATGTTTCTCCCTCCCTTGCAAGCCCCAGCCGAGTGCCGGGAGTGCACGGGGCTGAGCCCTGCCGAGGGACGGTGCCGCGGGAGGAAGCGTGACACCCAACAGGGCCCTGGCACTCACAGCTCCTTTCTGGGACAGGATGAGAAAAAGTCCCATTTTTCCCCATTGGAAATTAAGCCTCCTCGGCTTGGCGAAGCCACGGAAGACATCAGGAGCAAGTCAGTCCCTTTCACAGGAAAGCTCAGCTCCTGACGTGGTATGAGAGCAGTAGGATCCCACCAGTGCCGCAAAGCGGAGCTCCGGCAGCCGCTGCTGGGCTAATCGGAGCCAGCAGCTGGGAGAGAAAGCCAAGGACAGCTTTTAAATGCACGCGGCGGAGAGAGGAATGAAAAATATTAATTTTAAATGGATCGACGCTGGCCTTGGAACTAGGCAGGCAAACATCCAAGCCTGTCAGGAGGGAGTAATGAGGGCTTTTAAATTAGATGTGATCACCTATCTGTGGCCGCACAGAGTATTTGCTGTGTATCCCCCGTACCTTAGGGAGAACCCCAGGCACGTAAGGTTACAAGCGCGCTGTCCGTGTACGCGCTCTTTGATCAGAGACTTTCAAGTACTTCTCAGGCTTTAACTTAGTGCCTTAATCACCCAGGGATTTAGGTAAATACAATTGTCTTCATTTTTCCCAGCAGTATGCAGAGAGGAATAGACTCACAGAAAAACCAAGAAAACGTGAGCACACCCTCCGCTTTCCCACCCCCCTTCCTGGCTCTCGCCAACAGCCCGTACGTGCATCAGGGCTCCTCCAGGAGACTTCAGGCAGGTGAAGCTTTACCTGCTGAAGGCACATCCATGCAGCCCTCTCCAGAAATCGTCATCCTCGCCCTCAAGGAGAAATGAGGTATTTTGCTTTCCATTTGTCTTCGTCAAAGCTCTGGCCAAACCCGTCCTCATTAGGAGGCCATTAAAACACTGATGTTCTTCACATTACGATTTCCTCTTGGATTAGATGGGAAGATTTTTTATACGCTGTAAAAAGATTCTCCGGTTCTGACATCTCTTTTTTTATTTGCCCAGACCAAAAGCTTGCGAAGAACAGGAATGGGAAACCATATCGGCATTCAAATAAAATGCCACAATCATCCACAGAGGCGAGGGGAAAGCCCTGCAGTCTCATTAGCCAAACTTGCACATGGTTACAATCAAACGGGTGGGAGGCAGACATTCCCTTGGCCACGGATACCACCGATTTTTTCCTTAGGTTCCAATTCTGTAACTCTTATTCATCTGAAGATAAACGGGCTTTTCAGGCGGGGAAAGAGGACTTTGGGACCAGGCTCTAAGGCTTTTCATGTATTCAGTTGTCACTTGCCTTTTACATTCAAATTTGGATGGGTCAGACTTCGAGACGGTGTCTTTCAACACCTAATAACTCACGCTGCAAGCTCCAGTGCTAATACAGATGTCTTCTTATCAAGCTTGAAACGTTTCTTTTTGGGGGGGATTATTTTAAAGACAGTTTTTGGTGCTCTCTCCCTCTACGTTTATACTGAGTCCTTCACAAGGATTATTTATGTGGCATTTCTTTCCCATTACACAGTTGAAAACATCACCTGTTTCAGCAGGAGATTTCTGGGGTGAACGCAGAAATATTTTGAGGAATTTGGTCATCGCCGTTTGCTAATGGAAAATCTAGTAACCGAAGTGGGGGTTTTTTAAAACCACAATAAATTTTATATTTGTTACTGCTGGATTCCCATTAAATACATTAATTACAGGAATGTTTAATGAAGAAAAAAAAAAAGCCATTATGTATAGAGCACTGTGAAAAACAAGGTATTCAGCAGAGTGTGCTCTTATATACTCTTAATAAAAGACCTTACCTTCAGGTAAAAACCCAATAAAATATGCCATAATGTGCTATGGGACCCACCGTTGATTTACAATGCATTACTCCTTTAGCAGTAAGCAACTTTTGTACAATACACAGCAAGCTTTTATATATTTATATATAAGACCTTTTTTCTTCTAACAAAGATTTATTGAATTTCCCCAGAGCATATTCATTTTCTAAAAAGTTCTTTGTTTTGCTCTGCTGTGTTAGTTGTAATGAAGGCAGCAATCTCCTTCCTGATTGACACTTGTGATATTAAAATTACAAAAAAATATGAGAGTCAATATCACAATACATTATATAGAAATATTACTCTGTATGTTCTGTGAGACTAAGTGCAAACAGAACTTTGTTAATATCTGCTGTTTCGCAGAACCATAGCATGTTGGGCGAGGTCTAGAAATACATGGTGAAATTATCGTAAAGTCCCAGTTTCTAATTCCTCCAAGGAACTATAAAAGAACAACTTTTAAAATAAGTTCCTACACCTTCTCTTCCCCCAAATTTAAATGACGAATATGTAAAACCCGTACCAGCGAGTTCAGTCTAACCGCTGAGAAAGTTAAGTTATGCATAACATGATGAACATGGGTTGAAGCCCTTGAAGAAATAAAGGAGGATTCCCTGAAATGCACTTGCCAATCCTTCACATGTCATCAAAGACTGTTTTTTCAAGCACGATGTAATGTCTCATGGTATAATGGAAGAGTTCTCAGTGTTCCCTATTAGTCACACTGATTATTATAGTTGGCACAGGGTCCTCTCCGCGTTCGTTCCTCAGAGGTGTGTTTGCTCTCTGATTCCCATTCACTCCACTATAAAATCCCCTGGTTTTACAAGGGCCCCCTTCTCCCTCAGCTTCACCTACCATAATGGGAGGGGAACGTGCAAGACCTTCGTCCTGCAAACGCACACGCACACACGCACAAGGACCGTCCCACTGGAGTCGGCAGTGATTTACCCCCCACCCCGTATACACGTACATATAGGCAGAACCATGGCGTACGAATAGAGTAAGTGCAAAAGATTTTGAGGGAAAAAATTCCTCTCTGTGCAGACAGCAAGTGCTCCCCATGCTCACACATCCTTGGGGCAGCAGAGCCAGGAGGAGACGTTTCTTTCACCTGCAGAGCCCCAGGCTGGCCGAGGCACTGGGAGACACGTGTGCAAGGGGGTGGCATGGGCACGGCAGCGTGCAAGAAAAGTGTGTCACCACCCACACCATAGTGACTGGATTCCTGCATTTCAGTTACTGCGGGTGCTTTCTGGGGCACGAAAAAGCAACCGCTCCTCCCGCAGCTGGCCAAACGCACTTTGTGTGAAGATAATCAGAGTCTGTACACAAAATCAGGTTTACATCAGTGGTTACCAGAGGGGAGGGGAGGGGAAGGGAAGGGAAGGCAAGGCAAGGCAAGGCAAGGCAAGGCAAGGCAAGGCAAGGCAAGGCAAGGCTTTGACTTCCACACTTCTTCCAGCTTCCCCATGGGCACTGCAAAGGGCTTTGCCACCCACTCCCAAGCCTTCAGGCTGACAGTGACCATGACCATGACAAAGCCCAGCTCGCTTACTCCCTCCCCTGCCGCCATCCCCAGCCCCGGGGGGGCACAAGCCCCGCTCCCACCCGGGCCAAACAGGCAGGTGCCTGAGAATGAACTCCTGGAGGCCCCAGATTTTGCAAGGTCTCCGGCAGATGCCTTACCGGCCGAGCCTCGGGCGGGGGTCAGGGTGCGGCCGCTACTGACGGGGCATCTCACCGGGCCGGTCCCCAGGCACTAACCGGGACTGGCCGCGGCACGGCGGGGTGAGCGTCGGTGGGTACAGCAGTGGTGGTGCGGCACGGTTCGGTTTGGTTCGGCTCGGCTCGGCTCGGCTCGGCACGGCACGGCACGGCTCGGCTCGACCCGGCCCGGCTCGACCCGGCTCGGCTCGGCTCGGCTCGGCACAACTCG
>VXBL01008492.1:174285-187356 GCA_013400195.1 Aramus guarauna | reverse complement strand
ACCCTTTCGGTGAAAAAAATTTCCATNTCCTGCTGGCCACACTAGTTCTGATACAAGCTGATAGGATACAGCGTCTTTTAAAAATCCACTTTTGTTCATGAAAAGAGAGGTTCCTCCTCTGGCTTTTGGAAGACTTGGACAACAGGATAAGGTTGTGCTTGCTTTCCTCCAAAAATTGGGAACTGGAAATCTGAGTGCTGCAAGCTGCTTTGTATACGCAGATGTGATACATTTACAGAAGTCTGCTTAAGACCAGCAGACTGTACTACAGCAAATACACTTCAAAGTGGGAATCTGCTTTAATAAAGTGTCTGCCCACATAGCAGGCCATACAACCCAGCGTCACGATATCACGTTTATTTGAACTTCTAACTTTGGGAAACAGTTGCTGCTAAAAGCAGTGGCAAAATAGCTCACTATGTTCCTGAAAGAGTAGGCATAACTGTACTGAAAACTCAAACGGCTACTCTCTGAGAGAACAAGGTGGCCTGTTTTGGCCTCGTTTTCTCTCCTGGGTATGAGTTCACATACAAAGTGTCAAAAGAGGGACTACTTTTTCATACTGAATGTTGCTATTTGTCATCTGATCTATTTTATAAGAAGCACAGAATTTCCTGAGAAAGGGATTTAATTAGCTGACTTCATGGTTTTGTAAGTTAGTGAAGCACCAAGACAGTGTGTCGTATCTGAGAATCTCAACGTATTTTCCAAGTGTGTGTAAACACGATCATATTATTTTACTGATGGAGGAGGCAAGCATATACCTTAATAAAAGCAGTCTGAAGCCGTATCTCTTCAGTTTTCACTACCATGCCCATATAACTAGTTTTGCTATGCTTGCAGGGCAAACCAAGTGTCAGTGAGCTGCAAGAGCAGGGCTGCCCCATGACAGGCTATGAACCAGGAGTGGAAGGCAACCTCAGCACCTTGCCCTCCCCAGCAGGGCACAGCCTCATGCTGCCTAAGCAGGACCAGGGCTGGTGACACAATCTCTCAACAAGCCCTTGCCATCCAAGGTGATCAGTCAGGTCTAAGACTCACCCAGGAGATCCAGTTAGGCACAGCCAGCCAAGCCTGGAGACAGGGTGATCTACAGCACAGGGCCACAGTCCAGCCAGGAAAAGCAGTTAGTAAGTCAGGACAGCAGGGAACAGGGCTGGGCACAGACCTACTTACAGCTTGGCTCAGGCAAGGCTTGGGTGCCTGGGCATGACCTTAAAGGGGGCTCCTGGGCCCATGGGTGCATTGGTGGGGGTCACCGATGAGGCTGGCCAGGACAGCTAAAGCCTACTGTTACATGTAGCCACCTGGAAATGAGAAGTCTGTTGCCTTCTGTATAACATCTCGAGTTCTTTATTACTAGCTTTAACAGCAATCATCTTTGTACAAGAGCAGGACATCTGTGACTCCTATTCTTAGAGCAGCCACTTCTGCATCATCTATGCTCCTTCTGCTTTAACTGTCATATTCAACTACAGGTCTACATGTTGCTATTTTTAAATATTAAAGGTTTTTTTTTTTCAATAGGGAAGCATAGATGCATAGACCTATTATATTCATACTGTCTGTATAACTGTCTGTTAAAAAGATTAAGAATAAATTAACTTCCAGTTGCTCTTCACTGCACAGCAGCATGATTTTTTTGCTTAGGAAAGCAGGAAGTCTGAGCCATGCATAGAGATTTGGGACACTGAGCAGAAATATAGGAACTTGATCCCTACACCCACACAAATTGACTTTTCTCCCTGAAAATATGACAGTAATCAAGGAAAAAAAGTCCCAGCTTCTCTGTAGTTAAGCTCTGCTGAGCTGATCACAACGCTGATAAGAGCTCTTACCTCGTTAGGTGGATTGGTTGCACGGTTTAGTGACCTGTTCACTTCTCTCTTTTTCAAAGCAAACCTGGTTAAATCTAACGAGATGCCATCTCAGGGCAGCTTCCGACAGCTACATGGCATGACTTTGCTATTTCTCCCAACGCAGCAGACCAGAAGATGGGTAGGGCTGATAACACAATAGCAACTGCTGGAGACCTTCCTTGCACTAGTTCTGCCTTTACTGAACAACCACATTCAGGCAAGACCTTTTAACTTAAAGACAGCGTTCATTATACAAGTATCATGGTATGGTGCCAAGTGATTTTCAGTTGAATAAATCATCAGCTCAATTACTACAGAAAGACCTAATAGCAAAGAGAGTAATGGAGAATTATAAGCAAGGTCCCATAACAAGATCCCATCATTTACAGAAAACAGACATGGGAAAATTCAAGAACAAAGTAAGTACTATTAAAAAGACAATGACAGATGGTAACTATGATACTTACGCCCCACCCCTGCCAAAACAGGGAATAGGCTGCTAAAAATCTGCAGCATGTTTTACTCAGCAGCCCTGAGGATGTGAAAAGAAAAGTTTCATAGCTAAGTAAATTGTGTTGCTGTTCAGTGACTTAACCCCTGTCCTGGCTCTCAGGCACATAACCCTGGCGTATTGTGTATGGAGGTCTCTAATCAGGAATTTGTTAGCAAATTAGTAAAGGTTTCTTTGCATGGTAGACTAAGGGTTTTCAGTCCTATTTTCTGTCTGGTTCCTTTCCTCTCCCCCTGCCCTCCTCTGATATTTTGTATTTCAAATTTCTCTTGAGCAGTATGTGCCAACAGCCACAGAAAAAGCAAAAATAAAATGTCAACACATTTGTTAACATTTGTACGTACATAACTATACCAATTGAGTCAGGGTGCCACTGTCTGTCTAATGTCTCCAATAATCTTTTTGCTAGTAAGTCTCAAAAGGCTTTACTGTACAAATATAAAGATCTGAATATTTTATACTATTTGACTAAGGTGTCATTTCAAGTCAGAGTCTATAAATGCAATCAGACAAGCTGTCTGATACCTAAGCATCAGGCTCTGTCCAAGTATGCCGGATATGTGCGAGGGCCGTTTCTGAATCCTGTGAGAACAACAGCACAAGTGCTTCTCGAAGAAACATTGAGGGAAAACATCACCACTGCTGTGAGATCTGCTTTTCTTTCTTCTTATTTTTAAAAGAATTATTTCCTGTGCACTAGCAGCATGTATGCATTTTGTAACAGAGGGACTCGGAACCTGCCTCTAGTGTTCTTACAGTTTTAAGGCCACCTACCCCTTGTCAAACAGGCATAACAGTGGTACCTTCCATTGCTATTGAGAGGCTTGTATTGTACCTGTCACACATTGAAACACCAGATTGTTAAGTGGTTCCACCCATTTAATCAATAATGAAATTATGATGTGCTGTTCTTGGTGCAAAATCCTGCATTTCTGCACCTCTTATATTCTTCTACTAGTAGAAGCTCAGTTTTCAGCTCCTTAATTCAGATTTTCACATCACATTCGGAAACTGCTCTTCAGATCTTTAAAGCCACATTTACAACATAGCACAGGCCTCTGCCTGTAACGTGGGTATTTTATTTTGCTGTCTCAGCAAGAGGCATATTATTTTGAAATCCAGCTCTTAGTGGGAGGATGAGGGAAGGAGGGATGAAACGAAATGTCAGTATTTCAAGGACTGTTATACAACTTAAGGAACAGGATCACAAGATAGAAGTCTCACAAGACCAAGAATGAGTTACATGACTCAAGGCAGCATGTGTATATGAACAAGCACTTTTTAAAAATCAAGCTTTTCTCCAGATTTTGCTGAGCAATGGCATATCTGGTTTCCCTAGGTACACACAGAGCTAAATCACGAGGGCCACCAAGCTCTTGCAAGTCCCTTTATGTTCAACAGAAGCTGCAAAAACTGAAGTTTCAAGGACTAGATGTATACACTTAATTTTTCTACTGACTTCAGTTACACCTGTCCTGTGCTTGCTTACAAGCCTTGCAAGCTTGTAATTTTTTCCATCTGAAAAAGCAAAGGTTGCAAGAGCAGTTTTGCCTGTGTGTCTTCCCGTAAGCTCTCAGATATGTATCAGAGGAATTAAATAGAAAATTAAAGTTTGCAAATCCATCTATTAATTAATCTGTAATTGGTGAGTCACTAAGGTTCCTTTTTTTAATTTCAATAGATACTAATTAGAATACTATCTATTTGTACATGGTTTCTGGATAAAATGGATACTGTGTCAAAGAACACAAACATGACACTTTGAAATGTATTGTCTCAGTAGGAGCTGAAGGGATATCATTGGATACTGTGGATGAAGCATTAGTTTTGCCTCATCTAACGTTGGGGACTGCTCGTGGACTATGTATTATGCATCCCAAACTGAGGTGACACAGAAATGTCAGTGATTTTGATTCTGGGCATTATGATTTTTATCTTTTATGCAATCTTCTTCATGCTTTTCAAGGAAAAATAGATACTGACTGATCCATTGATTTTGGAAAAAAAAAAAAATCATAAAATGGGAAGAAAACATGTCTGCAGTGTAACAGCCTACTTAAGAAGTGGACCCACTGACTTCCTCCTTCTGTTTATTCAGTACCTATCCATAGGCAAGCTTTACAGGATACTCCCTAGGTCTTATACTGGAAGGGACAGTGAACACCAGATCCTTATCCATACTGTCGAGTTTGATAGATTTTGCAATGTTTGCCCCTGATCTCTTCCTCCCATGATTCTCATATAAACACAAACCACACTCACATATGTATGGGCATGCAGGTGGCCTGATCCAGTTCCTCCTCTCTGATCAGTCTTGAAGGTCCATAGTGAAATGTACACAAGCCCATGCTCACATAACTTCCACGTACATTCACATTTGCAGTCCTTTTGCAGGTCATGTACAATAATTTTCTACATCTTGTTCATTGAGCTTAACCCTGGGTCAGATCCTAGTCAGAGCCTGCAGTCCTTAGGCCTTTGATCATTCTTGTTGACCTTCGTGCCTTTTCACATGAAAGGGTGAGAACAGCCAACTGTTCAAGTCAGAACACCACCTTGAACTTACACACAGATAAAATAATGTTCTCAGTAAAGTCATATTGAATTGGCATTTGTTAGGGCAAAACATCAATGATTTTAAAAAATGGTTTAACAGTTGCTATTGTAGCCCTGTTTTAGGAGTGCATTAAAAACACACTTCACTAATTTTCAATGTGTGAATAAAACCCTCACATCTTCACAGTAGGGCATACTAAAAGTGCTAAAGTGCTTAATGTACTTGAGTATCACTGAAAAGAACGTGAGTCACTGAGGCACTCAAAGCACATGCTTGCTAAACTGGAGTTTTCTGACTAAACATCTTGCTGCATCTGTCCTCTATCAGGCATGTGCATTTACAGTCACAGAGATAATTTCAATATATTCGGGGTTTGCCAGCAATTTTGGTTGACCTACATAAATAAAACAGAAAAATAACTCTTAATATGGAAGTATTCTTAATAAAACCTAGTAATTATTCTTACTAAGACTGTAAATATGCCAGTCACTCTGAGACCTGTTTCCCAGGATTGTTTTAAGAACAATTGGTGCTATGCTTCATTATATGATTCCAAACAGATGAGTAATGGAAACACTTCTGCTTGAGCATGTCCTTATTTTGCATTAATTGTCCTTTTTTTTACTATAAATATTAAGCCAAGTCAAAAAGTGGTATCCGAGCTGGAAAACTGGCATCCAGTGATACATAACATGCTTACCAAAGCAAGCAAGCGTTGGTGTGCAAAATTGAATTTTGTTCCGCCAGCATGCCAACCAGTTTGCTTTGTAGTTTTGTGGGTATGGTCTACAAAAGCTGAAATGCTTCTCTTTTTTTATTAAGATTGTATCACTGAAAACAAGTGCTTTGATTACATTTAGGAAAATGACTATTTAACTCTGTCAAGGAACTGCTGACAGGTTGGCACGGTTCAGTGACTTAAAAAATGTGACTACTGGAGCGTAGCCTAAAAGCAGAAGTTCACATAGCACTTCCCCTTTTATTTTGCTTTTCTGCTGCTACCTAATTTACATCTCCAGAAGAACAAGCTCTATAGCTCCACACAGTGTTTAAAAATGTCAAACATCTAAGCAAGCTACATGATAGAGATTATCATTAATCTCTATTAGAGATTTTTCTAAATGTGGATGCAACCAACTTTTTGTAATTTATTTTTCTAATGCATTCTTTAATGGTTTTATTTTTTTGATAGGTTGTTACACATTTTTGAGGTCCACCGAAGAACATAACTGACAGATTTCACACTTTTTGTGTGTGTGTATATGACCAGCTAGTCCTGATGTTGCACCTTTTGCTCGTCCAGATCTCCAGCAGAAGTAAAAGCTTCGGCTTGACAACTTGGAATCTGTTTCTTTAACTAATTTACACACATAACAGTTTGATGGGGCACATATTACTAGCAAGATTTTAACAACAAATACTTAGGCGACTTCCTAGAGACCACACAGGTGTCTCTGCATGGTCTCAGATCTGAAGTCAGAAGTCTTGGCATATAATTGTCCTCACTGTTCTGAGCCTCCTGACTGGAAAACATACTTTGTCTGATGTGCCAGGGACAGGCACGAAGAAGAGCATAACAAACACTGTAATGAAAAGGGTCTACTTTATGCTGATGATATTCTTGCATCAAATGTGTCACCATTTAATCAATGATGATTTGGGATGAGCAATCAGCTTTCACAGAATTTACCAAGAGATAGATGATTTATGAGTTTTGTCCTGCAACTGGAAGATATTTTAATTCTGCAATAGAACATTAACAAATAGGAAAAAAACCCAGAGTTTGAACATAATTTATTTTACATTGCACTTGAATAGGAAACTGGTAAAAAATGTGATGCCTTCTCTGACAATTTCAGTTGTACTTGTGGCTGCATTTTAGGGATGTTGGGATAGCTCTACCTCACTATCAACTTGGCTGAAATTTGACACAAGGCATTTATAAAAAAGCTGATTTATTTTCAGTGCAGCCACTTATCACCACGTGAATTGATCACCGTTTCTTTCAGATATAGCCAGGTCAGTCTACACAGAGATGAGCTCCTAAGGGGAAGAGATGGGAACTGGAATTCCTGTTGCCCAGGATGCTGTATGGTTGTAACACACAAACTGATAGAAAACCAGGCTCTTGAAACCAGCATGTAATTTGTTTGTACAGCACTTTGTGGATGTTCACTTAAAGCACTCTGTGTTTGTTTCCAAGCAGCTTGGGAATAACATTCCAAAGTTCAGATGATGCTCTGCTAGCAAAATATTTAAAAAGAACTAGCTCAACCAGTATAAATATGTAATCAAAATAAGAGTGGAGTTGCTTCAGCTCTCTCTGCTTACCAAATAAAAGCCTGCAGAGGGCATTGCTAATTCTAATGGCACTGTAATACGGTCAGAGGTTATTTAACATGCATCTCAGTTCAGACAAGTGCCTACAATGAAGAGACATAGAAGATGAAATAAAGGTTAATATCCACTAACCATATGCAAGAAAATCTCTTTGTTTTCTTCTTTACTTTTACTCTGTCCCTTGGCTCAAGAAGATACTTGCAAACTTGTTTTGCATCTCTAAGTCAGGGTCCTGCTTCTTGGATAGAGATGGTGTTCCATACTGCAGATGAAGTCCAACAGCCTACCAGATCAGATTCCTGCCTCCAACATGTGTCTTCTCCTTTACTGTCCATCTTCACACTGAAAACACTCCTCTCTCTCCAACCATTTTGTCCAAAATTCCATATCCATGTAACATACTGTAACTGTACCGTGTACCCCATACTTCAAGTAGGGGGTGCTACCTGGCAAAAACACGCTGCCATCACCCCAAAAATGCTTAATTGATTTGTTTCCACAGATGGCAGCTTGTAGTTCTTTGGTCAGTTTGTTTACAGTGAATAGAAAATGTTTTTCCAGCACTGGTTTATACTGAAAATGCATACCAGTCATTTAGCTCCTTCCACAATCCCTTTTTGCTCTTGGAAAGCCATACATAGGTTGTATATAGCCTCGTAATTGATCAGAGGTGATCCGATCCAATTAAATGATCTGCAGTTCATAATGTTGGTGCTTTCCTTAGGAGGCTGCATTGTGTGTTCAAGAATCTGAAAGAATAATTTATTTCCTAAAGCCCAGACTTTAAAAATGATCTGTGATTCTGGATGTTTCAGGTTCCTAGTATCAAATATCAAACACCTTCAAGGTATGCAATTTTCTAGACAAATTCAGAAACCACAATGGCTTTTGGCAAAGTAATTGTGTGCACAAAGCAAATACTTCAGTGGTAGGCTACTCATGAAACTAAAAGCGTATTTGTCAGTCACTGAAACCCAGATAAGAAAGTCTGAAAGAAGATAATGTATTTCTAAGGATATTTTCACTGACCTAGAAGAGGAATTTTTTGAAAAAAATAACCCCCTACTGAATTTACAACAGTTATAAAAACCAAACTGAAGTTCTCAGGGTTGTTTCTATATCTATTTTATTCCAAAGAACCCCAATCTTCTGTGAACACTGTGGTAGTTATGTTAAACCTGATAGCCCATGGTTTTGGCACACGTATTTATTGACACTGACAATTATTAACTCATGAAGTGGTACAGGTTGCTTTCAAACTTTCAAATCTTTTTTCTCCCTACATATTTGGCTTTATATTTTGTGGGTGGCTGTTAATGTATGGGTAGGAGCCCTACTTTGATTTCCCTTCCTATGTTCTCAGAGACAAGGAAACATAAGAAAGTATTTTGGGCCCAAATTTATTTGATTTCTAACCTAACTAAACCATAACTATGACTTTATTATTCACATATATTTCCACTTCAAATTCACTAGCAAATTTACTAATTTATTTGCAAATTTCAGGATTGGGTTCTTGAATGCTGGGTAAAAGCCACTTCTGAGTAATATATACATTTCCAAAATGTGGTATAAAAATGTGTAAGTTGTTCAGTTCATCCACTGGAAAAAACCCAGAAACATTATTACAAAACTCTATTGCAAAATTCAGGAAACTCAGTTCTAACACTACTGGTTTATACTGCTGGTTAGTTACATAAGTTTGCAGTAAGAAACTGCAAACAGTATTGTGAGAAATGACATACCACTGTAAAATGGACGGTGAGTATTTACACATGAAGAATGATCTGAAACCAATAATTATTAATTGCACAAACTTATAAATTATCAAATGGTAAATAATGTTGCCAAATGATTTTGTGACTATGCATAATTGATTACTAGGAAAAACAGGTGGAATGTATCCATTTAATTTTATTACTTGCACTTTCTTTGCTCAGAATTAGCTTTTTATTCCATTTAACTGTAGCTGGGTATAAAAACAAATAATTTGACAGAAAGTGCCTATAAACATAATGATTAATCCTAAAGAACTGTACTGGTCTATTCCAGAATGATTGCTTTGTGTGGTAAAATCATGGAGTCTAGCTATTGTAAAAGAGTATTGTCCCAGTATGTCAGGTCATACACTATACATAAGCACAGATTACTGTCTTCGATTTTGCAGTAACAATAAACTGTTCTTCCCTTCTTTCTAACAGTCTCTTCACAAAAATACTTCCATTTCTCTTGGCTGAATTCAGAAAATGTCTGCAATAATCAGAGTGATTTTTCCTCTGTGCTTTTTTAAAAGTCACGGCTTTGCAGCTGACTAGCATTTAATCCATTGAGGTTTGGTTTTTTTCTTTTCCTTTTAAAATACGTAAGATTTTCCTGTGGCGTTACAGCAAATAACTTCCCTTTTACTAGTTTTGTTTGGTTTTTTTTTTTTATTTCTGATATTAGTATTTTGTTATTTCTTTAGACTTCATCTTTAAGGATGGTAACAACCATTATAACTCACTTTCTGAAATCATCTCTGAGACTGGTCTAAAGGAAAATGAGTTAAATATTTGCCTTACCTTGTTCTGTTTATATGGATCTGTTCTCAATTAAAAAGCCCATTTTCGGTGGGTCAAAGGATGACTAATAAATCAGGCTACTCTATGGCAATTGTCACATTTCAGCAGCAGAAATCTGCAAGGTAAAGTACTTGTTTGTTCCATAACCAGTTTTAAGAAGACAAGATGACTTAATAAAGATATTTGGATGTACATAACACAGATGCTCATGCACTGTCACACACCTTCTGTGGTTTATATGACATAATGACTGCAACTTTAAGCAGCCTGGCAAAAACTTCATGCCATTGACTATAACCATGCCTCACTGACACTCTTTCTCTAATTTTTTTTTTTTTTTTTTTTTTTTTTTTTTTTTTATTTTTTTTTGTTACCTCTTTTGGTTACCATTTATATACCATGAAAGCATAGGACTGTCAAGTAANGTTTAGGCTTTTTTTTTTTTTTTTAATTTTACATACAAGGACTAACCTTCCATAATGCCGTATGCAACAGCTCCAGATATAACATTGGGTGAAAGCTAGCTGCACAACCTAAATTACAGTTCATGGCAACAGCTGCAAATCAATGCCAGCAGTTTAACAGTGGCAACTGTGCAGAACACCTACCCTCCTGCAACATTCTCATCCTGGGTCTACTTTTGCCACCAGCAGTGTCCCCTCCTTCCTTTCATTAACCTGCTAATATCAAGACTTACATATCTAGGCTTACAATATTTCAATGTCCCTGGATATTCCCACAGGTCTGCACGAGCTCTTCCTTTTCAGGACCCAGCTATCTCAAGAGCAGTTTCCAAAACAACATGACTGTCACTGAGTTGGCAGTTGCAAGCAAGCCTTATCTTCAGCTAGGTGAACTTGATGACAACTGACAACTGGACCTCTGTGCATAAAGGGTTTTCACAATTCTGTCGAGCTTTGTTATTGTCGTCTCCCTGCTATATCCTGTAATCGTGCCTCGGCAGCCACTGCCAGATCTGTTCAAGAAACTCTGTGAGGTTGGTCCCCTGCATGCATTTCATTTCAACACAACTTTTGAATCCCAGGGCATTATGAGTTACACTCCCATGCCATGAGACTGAGAAATGTGCTTATGTTTGTGTACTCAAGTACAAACAGCCTATAATTTCTTTAGAAAAAAAGTTTGTTATTACCAAATTATCATTCTAGGCATCGAAATATGTTCTTTATTAAGCCAACAAAAATGTACCAAAAATGACATAATTTACCTCATCTTCATATCACTAATGTGAGGATTTTGATAGTCACACTTCTAACAAAACATTGCACCATTATTATTTCTAATGTCAACTATGTGCCTCATGCCTCTCCACAGATGAAGCAACAATAGCAGCAATGCAAACATTACAAAGATTTGCGTTTCTCTACTTTTTACACAATGTACAGGTACAACAAAATCCTAAGATATAGTTGCTATTAACAGCAGTGGCTGTTTTCTTCATGAATGATGCTCTCAGCATGCAACCCAGCATTGTTCTGCAGAAACAGCGCAAGCTAGAAGCATGTTTGCCTCTTACACGTACATGTGTGAGGATGCTATAGCAGTAACCAAGGAAGCTACAAAGAAGTATGAAAGACACACAGGTCCATTACTAATTGTTTAATGGATTTTCTTTGGGAAACCTCTCTGTACTTTGATGAAGTAAGATGAACTTGGCAAAATGTCATTTATCCAGAAGAAGGACGATTCTGAAAGCCATACCTGTTCTTCAGGGTGTACTTTGTCACATTTATTGCATAATATGAGGAATAGAAGGGAAGTTAATAAGTGAGATGGCGCTACACTCCTGAATATTATTTCCACTTCCTAATTTAGAAGGCTAGCTATGAAAAACACAGGCCAAAAAGGGTTCAGAGAAGACTACAGCAAAGAGGCTGTTTGTAGCAGAAGCTCTGATTGGCATCTATCTGACAGAAGGGAATTTGATGGTAAGACGTTTCCAATTTGCCCACTTAAAAGTCTGGGGTACAAAATATCTTGGTATTTTGCTCCTTTAATGCAATTTTTTTTTCAAGGTATACTATGGTTTTCTCTAGATTCTAATATATTCATCCTTATAACTCTCTTCTCTTATTGAGACAGAAGTATTTAAGCTGGAATGTAGTATTCATATGGTAACAATTTCTTACCAGAAAGATGTTAGGAGTGAGCAGGCCTCAGGTGCAGGGACAGAACATTTTCTTTGAAGGGAACTGGGTAATTTGCAGGCAGGGAGACCTGTTTTGAGACAGCTCAGCCCAGAAGAATTCCTCTAATAAGCAGTGCTGGGGGACTGGTTCAGTAAACTTTCCTATTTCTATTAGTTGTTTTTTTCTTTCCAACACAGGCACTGCCCTTGCAATGGTGTGCATATCTACTTTTAGTTCTTTTCCACCCCCTTTAATTTTCCAGTTACAAGAGGAGACTAACCAGCCTCATTCACACATCTGAAGTTACAGCTTTGCTTTCTACTTTTCATCCTTCACATCACATGCTCCTGCTCTCTCTTTAAGGTGTGAATAAAAGCATCTGGGCAATCACGGAAACCAGATTAAGAAACAAGTCTTGGCTGAAAAATAACCTAGTGAAAACAACCCCCAAAAATTTTCCCCGGATGAATGGCATTCTTGATCCAACTCATCACTTGGGAGACATGCAGCACCTGCCAGGAGCCTGACACCAAACCCACGATGCTGCACGCATACTATGCACCAACTGTTCCCGGCACCAAAACACAGCCTCAGTGGCAACGTCCATGATGGCAACTCACGGTTCCTTCTCACCCAGATTTGCCTTTGCCACCTAAAGCATCCCTCCCCGGCACTCCTCTGCCACTAAACCACCTCTTCATCTCCTAAGTTGCAAGCTGGGTGCGAAAGCGGCCTACTTCGTCCAGACTCCGACAGCACCAAGCCCGGACGCAGGCCTGGGCCTCTCGGGGCCGTGAGGTGGGAACAGGCCAACCGCCGGCGGCAGGAGCCAGGAGCCGAGCCTCACGCCGGCACCACAGCCTCCCTCGCCTGTCCGGAGCGGAGCGTACCCCGCTGCGGACCGACGCAAATGACGGCACGCCGGCTGACCACCACCCCCGCCCCTCACCAACCACTCGCGCCGAGGTCGCCCCTCCCGGCAGGACGGCGACTCCTCACCCCGCTCTGCACCCGCGCATGCGCACACCGCCACTAGAGCCCGCCGCCAAGTGGCAGGCGGTGCCCTTGCGCGCCTGCGCAGAACACCCCTCCC
>VXBL01008492.1:152265-174030 GCA_013400195.1 Aramus guarauna | reverse complement strand
CCCCCCCCGCCCCCCCTCCCCCCTTGCGGGTGCGGGCAGTGGTGGTGAGCCGAGGGGTCCCGTCGCTTCGCTGGTGATTATGCGTGGTCGGCTCCGGGCCGGCGATCGCAGCCCGTCGTCCGGAGGCCGTAGAGCGCCAGTGAGGCCTCCTACATCTGTCTCTCCTTCGGCTGATGTCCCCGCCGTCCCCCGCCTAGGCTAGAGCGAGCTGAGAGCCCGCTTCCTGGGAAGAGGGAAGTCTACAGCCATGTATTTTCTCAGCGGCTGGCCCAAGAGACTGTTGTGCCCTCTGAAGTCCCTGGAGCAACCTCTTCACATCCAGACGGATCCCCAGAGAGCTTTCTTCGCAGTGTTGTCCCCGTCTCAGCTGAGCATCTGGTACTGCAGAGTGAGTATCCGTTCCTCTGTTCGCTCTCAGACCCCGTTCTCCCAGCTGAAAAGCTGCCTCATCTGTGAAATTTATTTTCTTTTCCGTTCCAGTTCCAGAAAGGGTTGTCAAATTTGGGACTAAAGCTTACAGAATACATCATTATTTGCGAATCAGAACGGTTAAGCCACGATGTTTATTGATAGCAGTGTAGTGTTAAGAAAATATGTAAAATCAATCTACTTGGAGTTAACACCTGTTATTCCTGAAAATGAGACTTCTGACAAACTTTTTTTTCCTACTTTCACTTTAATAGTGCATAAATTTAATTTGACTTTAAATAGTGCATAAACTTAATATAAAGAGTGTTTGTAGCAATGCTTTTTTTTGCAAATATGCTTCATCTCTTCTGCCTTCCTGTATTCTGTATTTTATATAAAATAACATACTATAAGAAATGAAGCACGTTTTTTATAAAACACAGAACAGACTGTAACATTCTGTGCAATGATATAACAAAGGAGTTTCCAAACTGTTCT
Organism: Aramus guarauna; assembly: GCA_013400195.1. NCBI lineage: Eukaryota > Metazoa > Chordata > Aves > Gruiformes > Aramidae > Aramus > Aramus guarauna. The sequence continues at coordinate 173,124 of VXBL01008492.1, read as the reverse complement.
TTTTCTGAAAAGTTTAAAAGTTTTGTGGCCCTGAACAGAGGAATTGTCATGGCTTTTGTGTGGAAGTTGCGGCTTTAGTAACATCCACTTTGAGACTATCTGAATAATTGACATTAAATGCCTTGCTTTTAATTCACTTTGAATTAGTGTGGTAACAAAAGTGGTTTTTGTCAGTTTGATTTGATGCTGTCAATGAAACAGTTGTGATACTGACTTGAAATTTTGATGCTAGATCCTTTTAAATACTGCTTAGATTAGACCCTAAATCTGTCTATAAATATCTCCAACTCCAGATAATTTATAGAGGTCATCTCAGATTACAGGAGAAAACTAACAATCCAATTTTAGAAAGCTGATACTGAAAGGTATCAAATGACAGTCATAGCCTTAAAATCTTGTTTTATGTTATGCTGAGATTTCATCACTTTACCTTGTGTTGCACTCTGCGTGGCTGTTCATTAGTTCCTGGGTGGGGTGCTGGATTTTTAACCTATACAAGTATCCAATTAGGACATACCAGCCCAGTAACTATGCTGTGTGAACATCATCATGTGGCCTCTGTTTTCTTAGGTTTGTGGCGCATAGTGTAGGGTGTACGCTCTTACAGCTTTTGCCAGTTGTTAAACCTATAGTTGTAGTCCATTCAACAGCTCATTTTCTTTTCCAGGAAAATACATAAAAGAGAGCAGGCTTGTAGAGTGCTTCTCAAAACGTGCCCTGTTGTCTGGAATGTGTTTTACTTTATGGTCTATTTCCGAAGATGATGTTTGCTAATTTACATGCTTGGACTTGTTTTGAAACGTTAAATGTTGTATAACTGGCTACAGGCAGAGCACTAAAGGAATTCACTTGATGTAGAAAAGTTGAGCAAACTGTTTTCTGACAACAAAAGGTCATTACAATTTTTTAAATGCATGTTAATTTAGTACATAATAGATGCTTTTGAGGAGGGTCCTGACTTTGCCAGGCTTGATCACTGATTACTCTTAGACTAAAAAGTATGTTACAATCTCACCACCTCTGTGGACATCCGGCCATTAGCAAATCCTGTAAGACAAAGGTTTCTGTTAAGGGCATTTTTTAAGAGAATCTCTTGCATTATTTTTGTGCATATAGCTGGGGTTTTGGGTGTTTGGTTTTTTTTGTTTTGTTGGGTTTTGGTTGATTGTTTTTGAAGATGAAACTTAAAATCATATGTTGTACTCTTATAAAAAACAAACTAAAATTATTACATGCTAGAAAATGTTTTCATTTGTTGGAATTACCTTCTCTGGAACAAGGCTAAGTTCTGGTCAGGTTGAACTAATTCAATTTCTTGAAGTAGAAAAGCCTTCAGGCTAATGTTCTTGTTAAGACTTATTACTATCTCAACTATGTATGAAAGATTTCATGTAAGAATGAGGTGATGAGGCATGTAAAGTTCTGTTTTGAATTTTTCAAGAACAGCGGGCCCTTTGAAATACTTCCAGGCGCATGAATTTATATTCAGTGTGTATATTTTTCAAGTGAGGTGGTAATGTTTAAAGCTCCTTTTCACCTACCAGGTGCTGAGAACTAATGGAGCTAAGGAAAGTTTATCCCAGAGTGCGGATTGTTTTCTGGTTTGGAAACAATATAGGTATTAAGATTAGAAACTGGGGTAAATGGTATGGATAAAAATAGATGGAATTTTCTTAGTGTTTCTGAGCCAAAAAGTCCTTGACTATTTTACATTCTACTTTGTCAGGAGAGATTAGATTGTAGATGAAAGGACCACTGATCAGTGGTGAATGTTTTTGATCATGCACCAGTATTGCTGAAAGGTTTTTTAACACACACCTCAAGATGTGTGCATTTATTTGTTTATGATTTATCTGCTTGTGTTACTGTACTAGTATGCACATTATCAAGCATACACAACGTATAAATTAGAAAAGATTGAGGTAAAGCTGAAATAAACACATTTTTAATTTTTTGGTACAAAAAATATTTTCTTCTTGCACCCTGATGGATTGTATTAAATGCATTCCACTTTGCGGACCACTGTTCCTAGTGTTTTTCTTAAATCAGAAGAAAATTACGGCCTAGGTACCTCAGAAGATTCCTTGACACTAGGAGCCAATGAAACTGTTTTCATTGGCAACATTGGAAAGCTCGTCAGTGTTTTCATTCTGGTAATGTTAAGTACTTGGACGTGTGAAATGAGAAACTTAAATTCATGGAAGAAACTTTCTGAAATGCTAAAATGAGGCAATTGATGTTTAATAGATTGATTGACTGGGGAACTAAAGGTGAGATTTCATGAGGCAGATGTGCAGTCCTAAGTGTCATGATCTTTCCTGCTTGCACCTATATTTTAGTGGCTCTTATGGTGGACTAGTGATGGCTTTTACAGGGTTGTTCAGCTTGCTGAACAAGTAGAAACCTGTTTTTTTCAGCTCATGAAGGCATCAAAGGAGCATTGTAATTGGCTTGCTGAAAGTGTTACTCCTTTAACAGTAGTGGCTTTTAATTTTAAATTGGATTGGTTATCTAATGAAATAAGAGCTGGAGGCAGTACAGGGAATTCTATATATTCACCCACAGGGCTCTGGATATTAAGGGAAGATGTATGCAACAGAGGAAGGAGGTGTAATAGAGGAGTGGAGTTCCCCCTTTAAGTGCTGAGGAGTGAACTCTGTGCAACAAGAATAGTCTGATGATGTACATGTAAATATAGTTCTTTAATCTTAACAAACTTGTGGCAATGACAGGAGTAAGTACTGGTCTTACATATTTAATTAAGAAGTTGGACTATCTGCTATGACTCTACTAGTCGAACCCAGTTTTGTAAGCTCCTTGAAGCCAAGAGCAGCTTGCCCCAACTTCTCATTTTGAGGAGCATTTCTTACTTACCTAGGTGCTTATCAGCTTATGATTTACATCTACCCTTGTTTTTAAACTTTCCTGTTTTTTTTTTTTAACAATGATCTGATGTCGAATCAGATCACCCAAATGAACAATAAGCTTATGGGAAGCCATGCGTGTCAGAATCCTTGATTGTCAAATAATCTCTATTCATTGTAAATGCTGAATAAGTCTGTCTTCAGACAGCTCTCATAACTCACTCTTACATGTTTTTCAGTCTCTTGCTGTTGTAGTATTAGAATTGAGCGTGATACGTCCTTTAAATCTAAGCATACCTCATATTTAAAACAGATCAAAACAGGAGACTGTGCCTCTGTTACAGAAGTGATTTCTGTAACTTGGATTTTTGGCATGCTATTGAAGCAATTACTTGTCACACCAGTGCGTATAGTTCATAAAATATGTGAATAAATATATTAAAAATATGTAGTTGTTTTTGTAACCTTTTATTACAGATGGCCATTAAAAGAAGAAAAATAATTATGTTTTCACCGTGCTTTCAGGATTATGCTTTCGTCTCAGAACTGTAAGATGAATAATTTACTGAATTGTTGTATGTGGCCTTTTCCTAGATAGGATTAGATACAATCTCTGTAGCATTTTTATCTGAAATTTGATTGCAAAATGCACAACAGACATCTTGATAGTAGTGTGTTTGTGTATTGTGAACAATATAACACAGATAGCATCAGTGCAAACCAAGATGCCCTGCCTCTTCTGCTGTATTTTTTTCCTTAGTAATTTAACCCGAGATGCTAACCTCTTAACTGATACCCATCAGATAGTTGTCTGAGAAGGCAATTTCCTTTTATACATCAGTAACAGTAACAGTTGTGCTGTTGCATCTATTATAAAGATGCATTTGTGGTTACATAATTAAAGAAATGAGAAATATCTGTTAGACTGATGGATTTATCATGTGAAATGTAAAATTGTCATGTGACTATTCGGTAGGCCTTACTAGGTTTTCAGTGTCTCCTGCACTAATATAAAATAGATGACTCCTGAAAGACATTTCAGAATTACTTGCATGAAGAACAAAGCGTCCTCAATTATGAGTTTTGACTGTCCGTTTAGTTGTGCATAACAGAATAATTTGTCAATATGAGACCAGAGATGAGGTTAGAGAGTCTATTCTCCATCACAGGCAATTCCATTTAATCAAAATTTAAGCACTGAGCAATTTATGCGGCTTGAGGAACAGCAAAGATCTATAGAATATGGCCTTTCTTATTGGCAATGATTTCGAGCTGTAGGTTAACTGAAAATGTTCACCCAGGAGAGGTAGTGATGGCCAATTCTGATGCACTTTGGTTTTTTGAGCTCTTTCACAGTAGCTGATGTGAAGTACAGTATTGGGAGCTGTGTCTGTTGTGTTTCTTGGATGGATACTCTGCTGATTCTAAGCTTTGCAGCTGCTTTTAAAACTGAATTAAAGGAGTTACATTTTTATAATTAACCATGCTTTTAGAAATTCTTTTATCACCACCTTGTATCTCTGTTACTGACAAAATGGCTTTTTGTGGTCTTTTTTTTTTTTCCTTCTGGTCCTTACTAATGAATTTTCTACTTCCTTATGAGTGCATGCATGGTTTTCTTTTCACTGTCTAACCTTTCTCATTTATTAGTTTATACGCTTACAAAGCTTCAGCCTTTAAAGTGGAGCACAGAGCATCTAATGATAAAATAAAGTGCACAGTGTCACCAGGCTTTTGTTCTATTTTCTCCCAGCCTTGTCTTTGTCACTTAGATAGTAAGCTCATCAGAACAGCATGTTTTTGATTTTTGTCTTGTGCCTACAGCCTAATAAAGCATTGAAGCATTTATCTTATGAAACTAAGCAGAAAATGCCTCTTGATTTTTAAATGAGATTAATTTTGGATGTCTAGAATACTAAATTGTTAGAGCATAAGAATACTAGGATTTTGACAATTATCTACGGCCATGCAGGTTCTTATATTGATGTTCAATAAAAAAAAACATTCATAATACCATGTTGTCAGCTACTAATGTTGTTGCATGTTCTCTGCAAATACAAGAATCTTCATCCTAGACATAACAGTTGTGAAAAGACTGATAGTCTTCCAGACTTTCAGTGTCTGAAAGCTAAAATTAGGTGTAAAAAATCATGTGGGAAGTAAATTAGTGATACTGAATTGGTGGCATTAAAGATGAGAGTCCTTTGAAAGAAAGAAGGAAGTAGTAAGGATTGTGAAATTTACTTGGGTTTAAAATTCAAATTACTTTGGATTTATGCTTACAATAAAAAAAGCAAAATAAAAAGTGGAATTTCAGAGCTGAACATGTTGTCTATGGATAGGTTACACAAAACATTCAGAACTTCTCAGCGTTCTTGGGTGTTACTTGAGCAGAAATAATTTGATTTAGTGCAACTATCAGTATTTTTTAAAAAATTTGCAGTATGTAGGAATTTGAGTATGACCGTATCAGCTGCTTGATGCAGCGTTCTTAGAATTTAGGCAAGGATATGATTTTGCTATTCATATTTAATACAGATATAATAACTACCTTGTTTTGCATAAAAAATATGGGAATGCTTGTATCTTAACAGTAACATCCATAGGCCTGAGCAAGAGTATTACTTCATATTTTTATTAATTTTTTTGGTGACTATAAATGGCAGTGTTCCTGTCTTGCTTTTTTTCCTTCTGGGTTCAAGTGAATTAATGGTAAGAGAGCAACTAAAAATAAAGGAGGACTAAGAAATTTCAATGCCTGAATGCATACACGCTGTTAGGTGTTTACTTCTCAAACTTAGTCCAGTAGTTTCCATCATATTTGCTGACCTACTTAATTTGTTAAATCCACTGTATGCACAGTTTGTTATTAACCGGCAGCAGTCAAATCACGGAATCCAAATTAAGGAAAACTTATTTCTTCATTATTTTATATTCTGTCAAACAAACAATGATTTTACCTCTCTCCAATTGGTTAATGTATCATTTTCTTCGAAGCCCTTTAAACATCTCAATCAGGACAGACACTTGCTCCTGTGAGGGCTGCTGTTCAAGTCTGTACTAGTCGTCCTATTTAAAGATGACCTGTTCAAAGCAACTTTCACTTCTTAGTTTAGAGTTTAAATGTCTACTTGATTTGCATTAACATCAAATGTGGTAGAATTTTTGTGTTCAGAGAAGTGAAGTGATAGTATCTCATGTCTAAGCTTGCTGAGAGAATGTGCTGCAGGGTTTGTATATCTTGATAGATTTCTTTGTAAAAACTACTTTATATGGCTCAGTGTTCTGAGACTACTTATGCTGCTCATAATTATTGCTTAAAAAAGGGAAATGGGAACAGTGGTGCATTTGGTCAGGTAGTATTAAGTAAAATAGTAACAATTTTAAATTGTGTCATCATGGGTTTGGTTTTGTGTGTTGTCTTGTGGTAGTTTTTTCAGTTGTTTACTTAGGTATTTTGTCCTGATGTTGATGTAGAGCTCATCTTTCCTAGTCCAAAGGAATTCTGCTGTACAACAAAAATTGATAGTGAAACAAAAGTGAATTTTAAAGTAGTTCGAGTTAGGGATCTTTGCTCAGGAAGGTAACTTGCTCCCTTACTGTTTCATAAACAGTGTAATGCCTCAATTTCTGTATTGGTCATCCAAAACACATTTGCTTTCAGCTGTCTCTTGTGAATGTTGTCATAATCTCACATCAGTAAAAAAAAAACATATTTTATGTTAGAAAGGCATTGTTGAGAAGCATAAGGATTTTGGAGTAAAAGCTCCTGTGGATAGTGCTCTCGTGAAAAGGTAGCCAAAGTAGCTGAACAGTGTATAAGCGAGGAAGGAGGTAATGTGTATTTAACTGTGGGAACAAAAAGTTCTGTTTTGCTCTTTTCACTAACATTAATTAGAGCACTGGAGAATTTGTTTAGTCTGGTAATGATACTACTATATCGTTGTTAAGGCTATCTTTTTTTCTTTTTTCTTTTTTCTCCATTCTTTGTTATCCTGTGTACATCCACCCCTGCTGCTCTGTTCATGAGAGAGTGACAGCTTCTCTTTTGCCTGACCTTACATTCCTCCTGAGAGGCAAAATGTGCTATATCAAAATGCTAGATTTTCTCTGCAGCACATTGTGAAATGCCAGATATGCTTCTTATCTATTTTTGGGAAGCTTTTTCAAGCTTTAAGTTGCAATTTGATTAAAGAATGACTTAGTTCTTTCTTCCTTAGGGACTGAAGGTCCAATTACTTTTGTTCTGTAGACAAATTATTTTTTTTTTTAGACAACTCTGTTAGGCCACTTCCTATGTTTCTGGAATCACCAGTTTCTCCAAAAGCTATGGCTCTGCCCTTAATATTTACAGCAAGCAGATTTTGAACATCATAAAGAAGGAGGATCAATCTCTTGGCTTATTTGAGGCAGTGTGCGTGTTTTATTAGTTGTGCTTAAGTAGATTTTGTTATAATTTTAGTAGCTGCATGCAGAAGCGTGAAGAGGGAAAAAAATGTGGAGTGTTCATGTAGCTGACTTGGAGAGTTGGTTTTTCCAACAGAAGCAAATGTAACGATTTAGGGAAAATTCTGTGTAATAGAGTCTAAATCCTTACTGTTTCTGTACAGGCTATGGGTTAAATATCTAAAAATAACCAGAGAAAAGTATTGTACTGACTAGGCCCTTATTGTTGTTAAAATGTATGTTTAATGGCTTGCTCTGCTTGGGGCAAGTAATTAAAATTAAGCTGATCTACTCCTGTTTATAGAACCTACTCCTGTGCCATTATACACCTTCAGTCATATCAGATGTAATAAATTAATTCAGATGTAAAATGACCATTTTTCTTTCTCTTGCATAAGCAGAGCAGGACAGTGAGCTACCCTGCTAGCTTTGTTAACCTTGTAGCAGTTTACATGTTTGTGGGAAGCTGGTAAACAGGGATTAAGTTTTCAGTGTTAGGATTTTCCTCACATATGAAATAATGCTTTTGAGTTGTGGAGTATGTGGAAATAAATTGTATCAGTAAAATATTTACAGTTTAACCATAAGCTAGGTAGCCTTTGTGACCTGTTGAATTAGAAGTGGGTCTGCTTTCTGGTAAGAAAAAAAAAGCTATTTAAATTGCAAATAGATAAAAATGATTGCTTGTACTCTTAATGTTAACTCCTGTAGTCCTCCTCTGTAAGGCACAAAATGAGATCAGTCTAGATATCAAATTGTGTACATTTTAAGCTGCTATATATGCAGAATATTCCTCCAGGTTCTAAGGTGCAGTAGCAGCTTTCTTGTAAATAAATGTCGCAAGAACATTACAGTATAAATACTGTTATTATGTTCTGTAAAAGTAGCAGTATAGAAAGAAAATTGTTGTGCATTAATGACCTTCTAAAATGTTTTTTTGCCTGCTGCTAAAATGCTTGAAGACAGACGTGCTGTAAGATCAGTCTCCATATCTGCACTAATAATGTAAATTACCAAAATTGTACTGTCACAAGGCAATTTTTCTCTATATGTCTAAGGCATTTAAGGTGGGTCTAGGCCAAGCAGTGAAAAGCTGTGTAGTACCTGAGAACAATCAATAAGATTCTATTAAGAATAATCTATTTAATGTTAGGTAATTTGATTTGCAAATATCTTCAAAAAAAGCCACATGAATTGAAAAAGCTGGTGTAAATAGTTCTTAGGATAAGGACTGATTTGCTTGTTATACTTTGCAGTATAAATATTTAACTTTATTTCCAATAATTCAGTTCTGTGGGGGTGTGAAATTTAAGTAATAATGCTATTTACAGGATGCAAAGTCATAGTGGGATTTTACCAAGGCTAAGATTGCCTGTGTGATGTTATTTCAGCTCCTTATTTGTATGTATGGTGAAAATACTTAATTATTTTGTTTCATACTGTTTTTCCTTTTAGATGAATTTGTTTGTAACTCTACTTTTTCTTAAGGGAAACCGAAGCAACTGATTCCAAATACAATAGTAGCAGGCACCCACATGATTTCTGGGTAGAATTAATGTTTTTAGATTTGTTGTACCAGCTTCTGCCATTTGAACAAGTGAACTAAGAACAATATAAGCTGCCATCACCTGTGGTCCTAGTGGTGGATGACAAGCTTTGCCAAGCAGTTTCATTACTTCTAGCAAAAAGAGTGATTACTATTTAGCGTTATGGTTCCCTTCTGGGGTTTGGAGAAGTGTGCTCTTTGTGGTACAGAGTTTGCTGCTGCAGCTCTGAACTAAAATTGGCATTGATAAAGTTAGGGAGAACATCTGTTATGAAGATGAGGGGAAACTTCTACAAAAAGAAAAGTATGGGTTGTTTAATTTAACTGGTGGCTGAGGAAGTACAGTTGTCATCTAATATATATGCACATATTTCTTCATCCCCACCTCCCAGTGGTGGAAGGTAGCAGAAGGGGGAATACCTATCTAAGCTGAAAGCTGTTAGTCATTCAAGAGCAACAAGGTAGAAACGTATTTATGGAGGAAGAATGTTTCTAAGCACTGGAGCAAGGAAGGGTAACCTTCCATTAGGTTTTTGTGTCACAGCTCTCAACTACACTTTAGTGAAAGGGAATGAAGACTTAGTGCCTATGGTAGATTTGTCTGGGCTTTGTGACCCCAAAGCTCTTCTCCATTCCCAGGAGGAAAGGTGCTGATGGGTGCATCTCATCGTATGCAAAATCTTTTCACCAAACTGTAGAGATGGATTTTCTGCACAATTTCTGGTAACCTTTTATTGAAGACATATAAAACAGATTTCCTGATTATCATTCTCTTTAATACAATGGCCCATCCATTTAGTAGAAACTAAGAAAATGGATTGTACCAAATACTCTGTGTAGACTCTTTCATGCTAGTTAATTTGACAGTCCTTTTCATTATAGGAGCCTGTCTGAGATGCTTTTGTTCATCTTAAGCATCAGTCACATGTTGTCTAACTTGAAACTACTTCCGTATTCTGTAATGACTCCTTTCTGGGCAAATGAAGTATTTATGTAAATGTCCTGGGTTTGAAAGAGTGAGATTAGGTACAACAGTGTGGCAGGAGTTCTGCATAAACTCCCTTCAAAAGCACCATTTTGTAATGCATTGTCAAATATGCACTAATTTTTTAACCTCCCTCTTCAAGGGAAACGTGTTGTTGCTGTTAAGGAAACATAGTTATTTACAGTTATATCACAATATTACAATCATCCCATTTCTTCTGGATATGAGATTTATTTTTTTTTCCCCCTCCAGCCCAGTGTATTAATCGTAAGCTACAAGGAACTATCAAAAGCAGCTTCTCAGTTTGGACCATATAAACAAGCAGAATGGCGGCCTGACAGCACCATGATAGCTGTTTCAGTAAGTAGAGTTTTTTCTTCTTACTGTGGTTAAACTATTGCAAAGGCAGTTTTGTATTACTAATCTCTGTGCTTACGCAGATTATATATACATTTAATCTATTTATCTCATGAAAACATAAAATAGTACCAAGGCTTTTTGGTAAGCTTCCTGTAGTAGTTTTCATTAACTTTTTTCCTCTGAAGAATGAACTGCAGTTCTTTCTATTAAAATAATTTGGACATATACTGGCTAGGGCTAATGCAGCATCTCATCACTTTAGTAATTTGGTCACAAAGAATAAGGGAATTTACAGACATGTGAATGCAAAAATTAGGAGGAGATTGGTGACTTAAGCATATTTAGCTTGGTAAATAGGGTTTACAGATGTTTCAGAAAGGTGTGTCTTAATAAAGCCACATTTTCATCCTTTTAAGGTGCAAAATCTTTTGGTGTTTAAAAAAATTTGTAAGGCCCTGAGAATACAGAAACGAGGGCAGTGGTAGGTGATACTTAGACTCTTCTGTTAAGAGTCTTTAAGGTAAAGATGAGATATTGCCTTGCATGGAAATAAAATCTTGTTTTGTAGCTGGTGCTGTGCTCACAGCAGTAGACTTGACCATTTCAGCACCAGCACTTAGAAATTAACTCTAAGTCCCAGGTGGGAGTCCCACAACAAAAGTGGGAGTAGAGTTTATAGGAGTCAGAATGTGGGATGATGGGTGACTTTTGGTTGGGTTAGGACCAGATCTTAAATTGGGTAAGTTTCTTTATCTGGCTTTTAAAATCAAGGCTATTGTATGTAAGATTTTCTCGTGAGAAGGTGCAGGAGAAAAGAATGAAATCATTAAATGTCCCCATCAGAAGCTGATTATGTGGCATTACAAACTGTATAACAATTACTGTGTTGGTTGGTACACTGACTTAATCTCCTAATATAAACCATCTTTTGTTCTTAAAATGATGCCTGTAATGTAGTTTTTAAACTAATCAGATATTGTTATCTTAGTGGAAAATACCAGATGGTTATTGAGTAGTTCATGTCTCTACCAATGTCATCATGACTCTAAATCAACTAAACTTCCTGTGCTCCCATTCTGTTCTGTGTAATGCAGGGGTAGACTTTTCTGAGTAGTTGGTTTAGAATGTTTAAATCACCTAAAAGGATCTCATGAAATCAATGTAGTAAAGTATTCTGTTAGTGTTGGATTATATTTCAGTTAGCAAATGCTAATAGTTACCAGCAAAGGCAAAAAGGAGATTTCTGTAACATTTACTACAAATAAAAAAGAATTCTTCAATTTTGTTATACAACATATAATCACAAGTAAGCTATTAAAAGACATTTTAATTACACCTTTATGCAGTAGTTCAGAAGAGGTTTAGATTGTTACATTGAATTGCTTTGCATATTTATGTTCTTTTCTGTGATGTTGCGATCCATTTGCTCAGAAGACCTATGGTTCAGCTGACAGTCGGACTAGCTTTAATTTCTGCCAATTCAGTTACTGTATTTTCAAGTAGTTCTGCAGTTAAATGTACAATGTTCTTTTTTGGCAGATGATGTCAGAATCTAAATGCCCATAAAGTCTCAGTTTGTAAACTTAATTTTTATAAATTAAAATCCAAAATGATCCAACAGTTTATAAAATAAGCGTCATGATATTTCTAATATTCTTCATGTTTCTTAGGCTTATATTGCATCTCCTGGGTGTATATATACAAATAATATAGTCAAGGATGTTCATTATAGTAGTTTTAACACCAGTTCTGTTTTGCAAGGTTTTTTTATTATGCTTCTGGAATATATATATGAAGTTTAATTTGAAACAGTTAATGAGTCCAGTTAATGAAAGACCACATTTGCAAATATTGCTATTTTTATTACAGAGAGACAGGGTGGAAAGGCAGCTTTGGGGGCTTAATGAAGATGTTCCTGCTGATGCATAACATTTTGAAATTCTTTCCAAGAAAATAAACCTTTTCTCCATTCTTTGTGACTTTTTCTTAAGGAAACTAACAAGTACAAATGAAGGAGCAATAGCAAAGCAAGTTATTAATTAAAAAAGAATAGTGTGTACTAGTAGTTTTGTTGAACTGAATTAACTTCACTTAATTACTGAAGTGTGTGCAATTACTAAAAATACTAGTTTGAAAGCTGAGTTAGGTGATACAGTTTCTCACCTGTTATTACCCTGTGCTCTGGAGTTTTGTGATTGTAGTAGTTTTATGTAGTAATAAAATTGTGTTGTACTTTGTTTTTAAGAAAGTAGACAAAAGGATTAGTATGTACTGTGGTACATTCACTTATTTCTTTTGTTTTGTGGTTTGTTGTTTTGTTTTGTTTTTGTTTTAAATGACATAATGATGCGGAGGGTCGTCTGGATTTAATGTCCACTAGAGCAGTGATATAGAGTAGTTTTTGTTTCTGACTGCCAGACTGTTCAGAGCATCTCTATGAAAATAAATCATTTTGTAGCATATGCTTTGAGGTAACTTATTTGTACTGAAGGCAAACTTTGGTCTAGTGTATAAGGCTTTTTAAAGTACCTCAAGTAGCTTGAATGGTGTGCAGTTAAACAAACTTGGGCAGTTCTCACACTGTCATCATCCCCTAACAATTCTAACGTCTTTTACGACTAGTATCTTCTATTTCTAAACTGTTGGCACATTTTCGAAACTGATCTTTTTTCCCCTGATATTTTGTGCTTTCTTCTCTCATATTGCTACATTTATATTTTTTCCAGGGTTACTGGAAAGTACTTTGTTTCTTGTCTGGATTAGTACATATACCCAAGGTAGCTAATTCTAGTAGGTAAACTTGTGAATTGGGTAAGGATGTTTCAATATAGAGAAATATACAAGGCATTTTAGTCCTTCCCCTGCTACAGGTAGTCCTCTAATACAGACCGCTCTTCAAGTGTGCATTCCCATAGCTAAGGCGGAGCTTTATTAAACATCGTAGTATACCAGAAACCAGGTACTGAAATCCCTTCAAAGGTACTGTATGTTTATACTTTTCACTGTCAGAGTTGAGAATGAATCAGGGAATGGATGACAGTGATGGTTATTTTAGTAATTTTCATTGCAACACAGACATTTGTAAAGCAATGTAGAAACCTATGTGAGTGAATGCGATCAATTTGCAGGAAGTGTATGGTTGAATGCTTCTGCATTTCATCCAGCTCTTCATGCAATTTGAAGTTCTATTTAGAAATGAACCCGTAACAATAGCAACTTTGTTCTTTGAATAGTGTTCAGTAAGGCCCTTTGTACCTTAATATCAGTATAAAGATACTTCACAGTATTGTTTTACTTTTCCTTCTAGGGTAGAGTAACTTACAGGTTAAATATTTAATGATGTAATGGAAAGAACCTGTGAAGATGTTAGAAATGAGCACATTTCTTTACCACATAATACCTGAACATGATATTACTGCACATAGAAAAACTTCCATTTGTTTTCAGCCTGTCTCAAGCTCACCATTACGGTTCAGATTTTATTCTTGCATGAGATAGATACTCGCTTTGAATGAGAAAAATTGTGTTTCTTGGACTTCGAAGCTGAAACACAAATTTCTTTCACGATAAAGCAAAATGTTTGACTAGGGAAAAACATGGTATCTGTGAACAGATAAACTAAGCTAACAAGAGTATTACTTTTTCCTTTATTCAGAGAAAAGGAAACCAACCTTGCAAAGCAACTTGAAACTATTCATTTCAGTGCTCCTTGTCTCCAGTAATAGTGCTTTGGGTATATGCCCAGCCTGTATTAAAACAATTGGATGGAAACACTGTTTAACCAAAATGCATTTGCTGATTTGCTGAAAGGATAAATTTGTGCTTTGAACCAATCATACTTCTTTGAACAACTAACCTTACTGGTAATTTGTCTCTCCTGTGCTTAGAAAAACACTGGATCAGCTTCTAGCCATGACTGGAACATCTGATAGATAAATGATTTATATTTGTTCTCTGAATAGCTTTATAGTTTGAAGTCAGTCTTCCAGAATAACAATATGACTTGGGACTGAATTATAGTAGAATTGTTTTCAGACACCAGAAGATTTTGAAAAGGTATTTTTTGTATATAAAGATACTGCGTGACATGAGGATTTTTTTTAAACTATCTGGGTGACCAACATTGAGACGAAATGCCTAGCTTCTTTGCACTCTGTAGCATCCATGTGTGTCACACACCTGGAAGTCTTGCTCTGAAGGCTTGCTACCTTCTACTACATGCTTTCTGCATTAATTCTCTTCGTTGATGAGAATTAGATGCCCAGGTTCTAAATATCTCATGCAGCTGTCTGGTTTTATGTATTTATATGAATCAGAGGAAAGTTTCTGCTGGACACATACATCAACAGTGGCATTTTACCATTTTTCTACGTACTGAGTGATCGATTCAGTGGGCTTTAAAGGCTAGTATAGATTTTACTTAGAATTAATTTCAACGCAGGTTTAATCTGCAACTTGATAAGAGTGTGTATTTGTGTTCAATATATAAGACATGTAGAAATCACAATAGTCTGTATAGATTTTACTCATGCAGATAGGCTAGATATATATCTTATCAGTGTTTCTTTTTCAGACTGCAAATGGATACATCTTATTTTTTGAAATCCCATCAGTAAGAGACAAGTATCTTTATGAGCCAGTGTATCCCAAGTAAGTATTTCAAACTTTCTTTGCATCCCCACATTGTGGAAAAATAGGATTAGACAAGTCCTAAGTAGATTTTATGATAAAAAAATATTTCCTTCCAAAATACATTTTTTAAACTTGATGAATATATGTGAAGCATCACTCATATGAGTTAGAGTCAGTTCAGAGGAGAAGCTGTTCTAACTGGTTTGCTGTGCGCTGGTAGGATTCTTTAGGTCCATCTTAGAAGCTCTCAAAATCCTAAATAGTAGGGTTAAAATTGTCTAAGTTTATAATTTAAGGTAATCTGTTGAATTTATCATCTGTAACAAGCTTTAATAATTTCTTTTGTGTAGCTTAGTTGAATAAGTCATGTTGATCAGGAAATAGGTGCAATTCTTTAATAGATTCCTCTCTGCCCTCCAACTTTGTAATAACTTTTGCATAACTTTGTAATAATTTTTGAAACAAATGGGGAATCAATAGTTTGGAAGCAATAGGGACTGTTTTTACTAAAAACATACAAGTATTTTAGCTGCAGTGTGTAATGTTGTCATTATCATCTAATTTTCCTTATTGTGAATGAGAATATATTTTATCTGTTAAAACATGACTGTATGTTCAATGATTTTGTGATTGACTGGTTGACTTCTCATGTGGCAAAGCTGGAAAATATGTAGGAAAAATTCAAACCTTAAGAGGTGTATTTATGTGAGTCTGTGTGTGTTTGGGTAGGCAGAATCTGTAGTCATTGATTGAGTCAAATTTGTCCACGGGAATAATAAAACACTCTTGATTTCTTATTGGCTAGAAACTGGTGAGGTTTTTTTCATATTCATAAAACTAGTTAAAATCGATTGGTAGGTGTTTCCAAATTATCATCTATGAAGAGTGTTGGATAACCTATGATGTCATGTAAGAGGAAAAATTATGATTTATTTTTTTTTTTAAATCGTAACTGTTAAAGTATGAAAATTTAAAAAATCAGGTCTTCACAAGCATTCAGGTTTTAATCTCAATTCTTTTACAAGTGTTTATAAGAAGAAATAATTTGTCAGGTAGTAAATGATTTCAGAGCAAATTCTTAATCCATTGAGTGGAAAATTTTGTGTGAGTTACTACTGTAATGCATCTTTTGGCATCTGAAACAGCCCTCCGAGCTCTGGAAGTAAATGGTATTTACTGTTGCAATTTACTTACCTATTTTCCAAAAACTCAAGACTAATGTAGACAAGTTATATTATTTGCTTTTTCTGTGACCAAATAGTATTTTTCAAACTGATTTTCACATCTGACTAGATGTCATCAGAAAAAAAAAAAAAAAGGCAAAACAAAAGCAGTATATCTTTAGCTCTACATAATGTAAAAGACTAAACAGTAGTTTATGGTATGTTCTTCTTGTTCTATTTGGAAAGTTTTTTTGTTTTTTTTTTTTTTAATTGGCAAAATCTGAAAATATATGGAAATATGTACAAAATATGCAGTAGGAGTAAAAAAGAAGCTTTGGAAAGTTTGTTTAGATGTGCCATGTGTAGGAGGATTTGAAAATATCTATTAAACTGTCAGTGACTAAGCAGTTTAACCTTTCTATAAAACATTAGTAATTGATTTGTGTTGTCAACTTAAAAGTGTGTGTTTTATGAAAAAGTCTTTCTGTTAGCTGTGTGTTGAATGGTCAGGATTTTAAGATGTATTTGTATAGGCCAAAAGGGTATAAAGCTGATTCTGTAGATGAATAAGACAAGGTGTTTGTCCTTAGAGTGTTTATGACAGGTTGCTCACAATCTGCTAAGACTAATGCATGTCCTTAACTTTAAGGAGATGAATGATCTCCCTGAATTTACTGGGATTACTAGTCTGTCTATATTTAGCCCTCAATTTTGAAACCCTACATAACATTACTGCTGTTCTGGTTGTATTAGATCAAAAGAAAGACACAAGCATTTGTGCGTGAATTATGTCTGCTGTGATTAACGTGAAATTATTCTGGAAGGTATTATAATGGGATGAACTTTTTTTTGGTGCAGATACAGTGCACTGCCTGTAGGTAGTTTCACTAATTCACTTTGTAGATCAAATACTAAAAAAACCTAAACACACACCCCCCAAACCCAAAATGAACAAATAGACAAACTAAACCAGAACCCCAGAATTGAAACTTTTCACTTTCTTTTGGCATATGCTCATTTTCCAAAGACATTATTTCAATTAAGTGCTTGGATTTCATTTCGATTGGACTGAACAATACTAACTGAATTTTGTTAACTCTGAAGCCATTAAAAATCAGTGAAAGGCCTCGTATGGGATATGCCTTGTGCTTGAAAGGAGACATCTTACTGTTTTCTCCCACTATAACAGTGTGTTCTTGGCTCCTTCCTCTATGTTGGCAGCAGTGACTATGCAGCTGTGCCTTAAGCAAAATTGGGTTGCTGACCCGATGGGGAAACTAAAACTGCCTGTCTCCCTTTCTCACCTCTCCCCATCCCCTCCCCTGGATTCCAGTAGCTTATCTTGCAAGTTGGCATATAATAAAAGGCTGACATTAGAAAATGGTGACCTTGAAGTAGCACTGAGTAGCAGTGCTGTGTATATCAAAAACATGGACTGACTGCTCAGTGATACTTGTATGATAATTTTCCTATGATAGTTCATGATAAAGTGATCGCTTGCAATGTTTTAACTCTCATTGAAATATTAATTACAACCGGTCCTGCTCTGTTTTATGTGGTTATTTACCAGTGTTAGGCAAAGTGAGTGGGAGAGTGATGATTTTTGCAGAGCGTATAAAGATGTAAGGCTGTCCTTGCATTAGTTGTGTGATAGGACAGCTGCTGGAAGCAAGTCAGTAAAAACAGTGAAATGCATGGACAACAGGTTCAAATGTAGGTCTCCACACTTTGTATACTTGAGGTAAAGGGCTTTGTCTTCCATTCTTCTCTCTGGATACCTCCACAACATTCCAGAAGGTTAAAAGATGTAGAATATCATCACTTGTGGGTTTGGGGGTTTTTTTGGTTGGTTGGGGTTTTTTTTAGCTAGTGAGCACACTTCTGTCAGTGCTCCTAAGAGTTGTCTTACTCTGCTTTTTAAAATTATGATTAATTCTTAATAGTGATGAAATGTCCATATCTACTAACTTTTTGTAAACAGAATGAAACCTGTTCCCTAGTATCCTTTCTTTAAATAATAATGGCCAGTTCTGATAGAAACATAAAGTCTCAATGTAGTGACTACAAAAATAAAGGAAAACTCCCTTAGTACACCTTCAGCTTGAATAGAATTCTTAAGCAGTGCAGGTCAACATAATGAGGTTGTCATGCCCTGGGAGTAAACACCAGTAACTTCCTCAGCTGTGCCAAAATCCTGGTGCAAAATTTTCTAGTTTAGGCAGTATTCTGAAATTGAACTTGTGGCTAGGTTTGATCCCACACAAGTGAAAACATTGAGAAAGGTTCCATTTAAATTCTCCTGTCAGCTTAGCTCTTATTAAAATGAAATATTTGTATTTTACCGTAAGTGAAAAAAAAATGTTGGAAAAGCAGGTGATAAGGTATAGATAGCCACTTACTTGACTTTATTTTTGTAGTCTTGCAGATTGGGACACTGCTAGCTGCAGTAAAGTTACAGCTTTGTGTGGTATTGGTATTTTTTAAATAACTGCTTTAAAATTTCCTTGATAATGGTTTAGCCTTGATTTGAAGAAAAGGCAGAAAAAAAGTTGCTGAAAGTAAAATTCGCTCCTCATTCGTCCATATGGGAGAGGCATGTTTGTGAAGAAAAATTACAGTACTTCCAGTTTATAGTTGTCATTACAGAGTTGTTGCTATATATGGCTGTTGAGCAAGATGATCCAGAAGAGCTTGCCTGTATTTGATCTGTTAACAGAACTATTCTAGCATACAGTTAATTGTGTAAACTGTAATTACACTCGCAAAAGTTTTTTGCTGGTACAGCTTGAACAAAATGCATCAGTGTAAACAAAAAACAAACAAAACTACATGGGAAGTGACAGAAACACTTTTGCTGGTTTTTAACTCAATAGTGTACCTAATCACAGTATGATTATTTTTTTTAGGGCCATGTCTCTCTCTTCTCTCCCAATCTAATCAACACAGGTTTAGTAGAAGAGCTAAAGCATGAGTTGAAGCTAAGCTCTCATTGTGTTCGAATGCAAGCGTCTCTGCTTCCCCTTATCTTTTAGTAGTGTGAAATAATCAGATTTTGGAAAGTAAGGTTGAGTGAACTCCCCCTACCCCCTGCTCTTGTATGTTTAAAAATAGACAGCATCAGAGTCTAGGAAAATTGATTTCCTGTTTAAAAATGCCCATTTGGCATGACTTCCTCCTTTTCATATCAACCTATTGTAAAAGCCTTTATATTCTGAAATACAGTGTTTTAATGGAAGTGCTGGAATTCAAGATTACCAATGTTTGTGGCTGGAGCCCACAAAACCTTCAAGTTTGTTCTATCAATATCTGAGGGCATAGCTCTTATAAAATGGAGAATATATGAAATACTTTAAGACTGTTGAGTGGGAAATCCTTTTTAAATGCTAGCTATTTTATACCTTTAGAAGTTTAATCAGTTTAAAATATACTTATGTAGATAGGGTAAGAGTTAAAGAACTATCCTGTTCAGCATTATGCATATTTTATCTAAACTCTATTATTAGATTAATGTGATAAAACAAGTGCTTATATCATAAGCGCAGCATTCTGTCATGAATTTTGAGTATTTATATATGAGAGGAAGCTTTTAAAATTGTTGCTGGTAATTAATAAGGTGGGGTTTTTTTGTCAAATTGTAGTATTTTAGGAATGTTACGAATTGAAGGAAATACTTCTGTCTCTGTTGGTATTTGGCTAGGAATTGCTAGTCTGTTCTTGGAATGAACAGACATTCATGCTCCATGAAAACCTCAAGTATCCTGCTTACTTTGTTAGGCTAAAAACAGGGGAAAAAAGCAGTAATTGTGTGTGGCTTTTTGTTTGTGGTTTTTTTTTGGGGGGGGGGGAAGGGGGGGGGGGGGGGTTTTTTTTTAAATTGCAGCTTCATTCCAGCTCTTAGAGACTCTGCTCTAGTTCAGAGCAGACTTGGAAGAGAATCAGTATTGGCCATTAGCCCACATTCTGGGATACTTTCCTGCAGTAAGCACAAGTACAAAGCCGTGCTTCGATTAGTTCAGTACAATTTTACAACTATATTACTAAAGTACTTACAAGATAAAACATGAAGAAAGCGTATGTATGGCAATAGAATGGTAAAATAAAATCAGTCTCCACCTGTGATATGCTTAAGAAAAATGACAGTGCATACAAGCAAATTTGGAGCTTTGTTAGCTGTGGCAAGGTATGGTATTATCTTTTTGATGAGTTTCCAAAGGAGTTTGTCCAGATATTCCTTTGTCTCACAGTGAAGAGATGTGTAACACCATCACAGCAGAGGCTTCCCTGTACTGAACTGATAGTTATTTCTGTTCAGAATTTTGGCAAGGAAAGTGGCTTAAGATTTCTTGCTTGAAGAGACAGTGTGTGATGACTTAATGCTTTAAAAAAGTCAAAACCTAAAAAATTTTACAGAACTAGGATTCTTTTGCCTCAGATTTCTTCATATCCTCAAGTGGACCCTGCATTTAGGGGTGGGGGGGGGAGTGATATGAACGTTGTGGTTAGTGTAGCATGAGACCTCAATGCTGTAGATCTTTTAAGTACCTGGAAATGCTTTAAAAATTGAAGTAGTTTTCTAACCAGTACAGGCATGTGAACAAGCTAGTGTTTATATTCTGGTTTATAATGCTGTATTGTTGCTTATATGTCTGGTTACTATATTCACGTCCTACTCTTTCTCGCACTTTTCAAAGCTTTTTCATTTTCTGTAGCAAGATGGTTTATAGGTGCCATAAATTACCTCATCAATGGGGATTTTTTTTCCTGATTCTGCAGACTTAAGATTAGTGTGTACAAAGGTTTTGAACTTTAAACTCTGCAAAGGTAGCTGATGAGGTGTACAGTTAATTAACTTACTAATTCCCC
>VXBL01008492.1:142187-152201 GCA_013400195.1 Aramus guarauna | reverse complement strand
ACTTTAACCGCGTGGTTTTCCCAATAAGTTGTTTTTGGCATTGGTTAGAAAATCTATTTTTAAAGCTAGATTAGTTGTAGAATTTTTATTACACTTCCTAGTCCTTGATGTGGTTCAAGAGGTTTAAAATGTCATCCAGAAATCTTTGCAACTGGAATAATAATTTGGTAAACCATTTAGCTTTTTTACATGAACAACAGGAGAAGGTTAACGTGGGGAAAAACAGAGAATGAGAGTTGGCAGAAAAAGGGCAAGTCCTTAAGTTAGACTTATACTTACTGTTCCTCTTTACCCTTATTTAAAAGGTAATTCATAAGATACATTTACACAGGCTTTCAACATCTGAAAGACATTTTGCTATCTAGTATAGTGCTCTGTTTTCTGTGAACAAGCATACCACTGATGACATGCTAAGAAAGGAACAGAGAATGAACTTGGTGATTTAAAAAATACAGCCTTATCTTCAATTCAAGATCTGAAACTTCCCTGTAAGCCTTATATGCTACCTTTAGAAAACCAGCCAGGCATTCCTAATCTTACCATGTTTGGGGTTTTCTTGCATTGCAGATGTAGTGGGAGATTCTTCTCAATTCTGGGTGTTAAGAGATTTTATTCACGAGTTAAATTACATTAACAGATGCTGTGTGAATAGAAGTGATTATATTTGTTTCGACATGCAGCTGGCTGGTCACTGGAATGTGTCCATTGCTCTCAGTTCTTTTGCAAAAGTGAGTTACTTAAAGTTTGGCTACAACGGTAGCAGATGCTGATGTGGCAACCCAGACCAAACATTCTTTCCTGCTTCCGTCAGCAGTGCTCATTCTTCGTTTAAAGGTCAAAGTAACTTAACCAGTCAGGCTGATTCGTGCAGATGTGGACTATATGAACGCGGTGTACTTTTGATTGTGCTCCTTTTGCGCCCATGGTAAAAGTTTCTTTCTGAATTGATGAATTTGACATAATCACAGGCAATGAATTAAAATGCTGACATTTTGGAGTTTCAGTCATGATGATAGAGCCTCAGTGGAAAATGATGTACTCCGCAGATGGTAGCAAATTTGCTGAAACTAGCTCATGAAACTGAAAATATTCAAATATTCTTGCAAACTATTTTTATCAAAGGTGTTTAAAGGAAAAGAAGCCTGCCCACATGGAGACTTTAAATTTCTTTTCCAGCAAAAGATGTCTTTTCAACCATATTGCTCCCATTCTGGCCTTATAATTTGTGCTGTGCAGAAACAGTGTTTATACTTGGTTGTGTACGCGATCAGTTACAACAGGCATGTTACAAGGTGTGTTATACTATGTAACATTAATGTTTATGCATTACACAACCCTTTTCTCTCAATTTTAGTCGTTTGCTTAGAATATTTGGTTGTACCACTGATTCTTGATGACCCAGTGATTTGATCTTTCTGGGGAGTATACTATTTGAACCTGTATGCCTGCATGGGTTGAAAGGCATGTTTCCAAACACCTCGGCTTTAGTAAGTGCTTCTCCAGCCCCCAGGATGCTGCATTGCAGATAGTGACATAGAGATTTGAAGGACTTAATCTCATGTGATAATTTTTTTCATCTGTGAAATCCCTGACTCTGAAAGATACCGGGCCAAATCAGGTGGATTTGGCTTCATGAACTTCAAGTGCAGTCTCATTTACTGTTTAAAAAAAAAACCCCACAATAACCCCACAATGCTAATATTAACTAGTCACTTTTTTTTTTTTTTTTTAAATTTCAGGCCTTCTATCAGTCCATGATAGCTAGCTGGCATGAAGGGCTGTTCTTTCTCAAGACAGCTGTATTTTGTAGTTAATTTTCTTCTGAAATACAAAAACAAACATGTTAATAATTTAGTGTTTATACAAGTTACCATCTGTGGGTGCTAGATTAACTAACTTTACAGTAATTTTTATCATATTTTGCTATAATCTTTCACAGTCACCATGGTTTTGTTCTGGAAAGATGTTACTGCTTCCATCTGCTAACTCCAGAATGTCAGAAGTTGCCTTGGTCTTACCTTAGCTAGCATATTTTTTTGTCCCTGTTGCATGAGAGAAGATGTAGTATCCATCACAGAAAAACAGATATGAATTTTGTGTTTTGCTGTAAAATGGTAATGGAAATAAGGCACTTAATATCAGCTGAGATAACCAAGGCAGGAAAGTGATTGAGGTATCCTTGTAGTGTCAAACTTACCTAAAACTGCAGCTGCTTTGGTGTCCACCATGTCTTGGGCAATTGCACTGGCTACCCTGGTGTAAAATAAGTGTTCTGTCAGTTAAAATCTAGGTAAAGATTACATAGATTTGTGTACGTATCTGTTGTTTCTGACTAATGAAGTTATACTAAACTCTAACTTGTCTGCAATGCCTGTTGTATGCATAGTTTGCTTTGTTTACTAGCATAGTGCTCATGACATGGATGAGCTGAATGACATGTACAACACTTATGATTGTAGGTCAGTTTTTTATTTAATTTTTATTTAGTGAAATGCATGGATTGATAATAACCGAGGCAAATAAGGAATACTTTAATGATGCTGTATTGAGTTTTAAAATAACTACATTGCATTAGAGAATGAAATGTGAAATTTAAAATGAGGAAAATAAAAATTGGAAGCCCTTTACATCTAGAAGTTGATCTCTTGTCTTAGTAGGTCTTAGGTTTATTGTTGATTTGCTATAGAGAGATACATTCTTATGAATTGCTGTACTGTTGGGTTATGCATGCTGAATTAATAGTATAAACATCAGTTTAGTAAAAGGAACTGAAGAAATACGGACATTTTACAGCCTATAATATCTGTGATGCATCTTGGCAAAGAGTGAATTGGAGATACTTAAAAATTCAACACATATTTAAGCAATGGAAACAGTTAAGTACCACTTTACTGAATCAGAATTTGCATTTATATATATGTCCTGGCTCTGGCTAGGCTAGAGTTAATGTCCTNTATAGGATTATTAAGACAGGCTACATAGCTATTGTACTATTCATCCTCTATTCATTATCTTATTTTGCTTGCAAACTCTTTATAGGCTTGTACGATGATATGACTGACTAAACTTTTTGCACTGAAATGATGTCCTAGATACTAAGTGCTGCTTGGGGCTGGTTGCACATGAGTGTCTGGTGTGTATATATATAGGGGGAGAAAGCCCATGGGGCTGTAAGTCAGTAACTTTTTATATCGTTTGAGGGACAACTTGCTTCATTTGAGTATTTCTTTTTATTGACTTAGAGGAAGCCCACATTTGAAGGGAACCCCACATTATAAGGAAGAACAATGTGCTCCTTCATTAAATCTAGAAATGAAGAAAGTACTGGACTTGCAAGCTTCTATTACAAGGTATGCTCACTAATCATGTCTTAAGAGTTTTTCTGCATGTAGCGGTTACTTGTTAAAAAGTGAAGGGGGAAACTGGATGGAAAAAGACTTCTAGTAAGCTTTGTAGACCTATTACTAGTAAGGACTAATCGCTACTAACAGTAAATTACTAATAGTAAGTCTAAGGAGGTGAAAAAGTAAATTGGTATTTAAGAATTCTTTCTTTCTGTGCTTGGTTATACTGATATTTTTAGCATATAGAACTATATAGTGCATGTATGTTCAGTATTACATTGTGTTACTATAAACGCGCTTGTCCTTGGCCTCAAAGGATGGATGAGAGATTTCATGGAGACATAGGTACATAAGAGCAAAACTGTATATCACATTTCAACATTTCTCCAGCTGCCTGCAGAGGGTGCGTGTTTGTCCCAGAAAAAACTTTTTGGTTACATCTTCCTTTTTTTTTTTTTTTTGTGTGTGTGTGTGTGTGATTGCCTTCCCTATAAATAAGCTTTGGTCATGCTAAATAAGTGTGTGTGAAAAGCTGATGAAACTACAGTCTTGGAGTGGAAAAATAACAGACTATAATTTGGGAAGAGGCCCCATAGGAGGAAATGAATATTGGAAGAAATGCTGTATATACTGGAAAAAGCTTTCCTGGGAAGCTGCAGTTGTTATCTGCATGCAAATAGATTAACAGTAGTTTTCAGAATTTTGGAGATGTCTAGGGAAGGATGTAGGAGAAGCCTTATTTCTGCTTAGACCACTGGTTAGAAAGTGGTGTGTATTATGTACAGCCTAGACAATATTGGTAACGTTCTAGGATAGATGAATAATCTATTGCTGGCAGCAATGTCTTATGTTTAGTCAGAAGTATTAAAATGATCTTCAGCAGTTCATATACTAGTTAAACAATTATTCTAACAATACAGACCTGTTCATGAACTCTCATTCCTGGAGAAAAATAGAGACGTATACCGTATTTTGTCAGCTTGGTACCCTTACTGTTTAGAGGACTTAGGCACTTAGTTTGTAATTTATTTGATGTAACTTCTCAACATAGGTGCTTATACCAGAGATAGTAATACAGTGTTTGATATGTTAATTGTTTTTCCTGTGACATTGGTTTGAGATGCGTTTTTTTAGAGAATGACAAATACATTTGTTAGTTTGCAGTCCATGTTAGAGGATCTACTTGTTGCTACTGCTGATGGATTTCTCCATCTCGTTCACTGGGATGGTATGACCAATGGAAGGAAGGCCATCAACCTATGTACAGTTCCATTTTCTGTGGACCTGCAGTCTTCTCGAGGTAGGTTTTGGGGTTTTTTATTGCTTATGACAGTTAGTTATTGGCAAAATACTGTCTAATGTAAAATATTATCTCTGTTCTCAAGCAGAGATGAGAAAAATGTGCCTTTTGTAAATGTGAAAAAAAATAGCCTGTTTAAATTATTTTTTTTCTGTAATAAGTGAACAACTGAAAAGTCCGTTGGCTTGCAATATCACCATGTTCACATATTTTTAAATTACTGGTATTTTCTCAGCAGGTTCATTTTTGGGCTTTGAAGATGTTTACATCAGAGATATGGAATACTGTGCCACACTTGATGGTTTTGCTGTTGTTTTTAATGATGGCAGAGTTGGTTTCATTACACCAATGTCAAGCAGATTCACTGCTGAGGTATATTTCTTTTAGTATGTCTAGCATGCACTCTACAAGAAACGTGTTTTCCTTTGTGCATTTCAGTTAGCTTTCTACTTTAAATTCTGTTCAGCTGCAAAGAAATTAAAATGTAGCAACTGCTTAAGAGATAACATAAGAACAAGACTATATTTCATACCATAATTTGAGCTGGATTGTTCTAGGGCTAGTACCTGTCTATGAGAGACCATAATTGATAGTAGATTTAATTTTTGTTTCTTGTTTCAAAATGTCATTATAGTTCTGAGGTCATCTTACTGTCTGCGACAGACTTCCTGTTGTTGGTTGTAAGTGGGGTTATAAGAGGTGGCTTCTCCTGTGGCAAGGTATCATAGATGCTATTTCTAGCTTTAAGCTGTAATCGATACTAATTCTTCTGATAGTGACAAGCATACTTCAGAGTTTGCTTTAAAGGAATCTTTTCCAAGTTAGGTGTTTCCTTACCTGTAATTCAGCCTAGAAATTGTACTACATTTTGTTATTAGATCTCTTTATTTTACTTACAGAAAACCCAGAAGGATTTGTGTAGTTTCTCCCAAACTCCTTCACACACTTACACAATCTGTGATTTCAGCTGTTGCAGATGGGGAGTTTTGTGTTTTGTCTTCACCCTTAGTATCATCTACTGATTTTTATACAGTATCAGGGATATTCTTGCCTTATAGGTATTGATTTTGGTTATTCAGAGCTCTGTTTCCTTACATAGTGACATCTTTCTGTAATTTTTATTAAGAACAATAAAACCAGTTTTACATATACTGGATTTTGTTTATCTGAGCCGTGTCAGTTAATCTTGACATTTGCAACAGAAATTTCCTGAGGTGATGAAGGTCAACTAGCAGATCTGTATTATGGCATACATGGGTAGCACATGGGTGGAAGCTGACTGTCATGAATAAAAGCACTGTTTAACCAAAAAGTCTGTGAATTCCTTTCTCTACAGCAGCTCCATGGTGTTTGGGCACAAGATGTGATTGATGGAACTTGTGTGGCAGTAAATAACAAATACAGGCTAATGGCATTTGGATGTGCCAAGTAAGTTTTATAAGGCTGGTTCAATGGCGGGGGGCAATGATTTCATTATAAAGCTTAAGTACTAGTTTCTTCTTGCCAAGTTGTGATGCAAGAGGTGTAAAGATGAAAATTATCAGTCTTCCTAGAGATGGTATAATCTGCTCTGTCAAGAAGGTGGGAGGGAAGAGGAGAGAAATGGTTGCCTGCTTGAACTAACTGCAATTGCAATTGACGCTTGCTGTTCAGCTCTGGAAAAAAAAAAAAAAAGGTGGCTGGACCAGTAGAAAGAATTGTAAAGTGCTGCTGTCCAAGTTAATCTCAAAGCAGGATTATAAAGTCAGTTTTAAGGAGTTAATCATGATAATATTGGACAAGAATCAGTACTTCACACCCAACTGACAAAACACTCTGTGAACTGTTGATTTGGTCAGGGAACATGTTGTCTGTTTGAGTAACTGTGAATATTTATAAATTAAATGTTGCAAAAGTGCTTTTAGTTGCGGTGGTTTGCTTACTGCTCCTTCAAGACAGTTCCTCCTGTATAATACTGCTTTAGGGGATCTAGAGTGCAGCGCTTTTTTTCAATTGTATTTTGGTTTTTAGAGCATTTCAAAAGATCTGGGTGGTGTAGTCTTCAACTATCTTCTTAAGAAATAGTATTCTCAGTTGTAGTAACAGTGCAGTGTGTTGGTGCTTGCCTCTGAAACCGGGGTAGTTGCTATAATTCATTGATCTTGGTATGCATTAGTACACTGTGATGAAACCTTAGCACTGAGTGAATGCTGATTTCCCTCATGGATTGTCTTGCAGTTGGAAGGCTTAAATACATGTGGATTGTGTGTGCATGTGTATTTTCAGAGAATGAAATAGTCTTAGTGCATTAGCTATTATAGGACTGGTGTTTTGGGTCCTCCACTGCCTTCTGGAAAGTATCTTATAAATTTGTGTCGTAAAGTTCTTTGAGTGTTACTTGATGCAGTGTTTCTGTCATAGATAAATTTGGTATTAGTGAGGAAAAAACAGCTTTTATTAACGTCTTGAAACTGATGAGAAACCCAAATGGTCTGTAGTCTAAAGCATGTGTAATCTCTTCCAGCGGCTCTGTGCAGGTTTATACAATAGATACCACCACTGGCGCCATGCAGTTTTCTCATAAGTTGGAGCTGACACCAAAACAATATCCTGGTGAGCTACCTTTATTGCTAGAATTTTCCAGCTGTTTTTAGGGTTATAGAAATATTTTTATCCTTGGCTAGTTAACAACTATTTGTTGTTTGCATTATCACTGATGGGCTTAGTATTTACTCTTGCATGTTTGTAGTAATTTACTCTTGTGCATTTGTTCTTTTAGCTGCTTGCTTGTAACTTAACTGAGTTTTAGATGTATTTCATATGTGAGGATCAGGGGTTGGTTTTTTTGGTTTTGTGTGAGGTTTGGGGTTTTTTTGTGTGTGCTACTAAATCTGAATATGAGTTAGTTTACAGACAGTGCTGCTTCTGGTTATTCCTTTATAAATACTGCAGATCTTAGTAGTTCCCACATACAGTCTTGAAATTACTTCGCCATTACTCACCTGAGAAAATGAGAGATTATTTTCAAAACTGATAATGAACATAATAGAAGTGTGAATTAACTTGAAACAACTGACGTGTAGAGTACAGAAAAAAATGAGTAATTCAGCACCCTGCCTGAACTGCAGTGAACAAAAGCTCAGTGGAATTTTTCATGTAGTAGTAATGAGTATTGTGGGCTTGAGAGTGAGAAACTTATAAAGTGGGTAAATTGCATCTCCAACTGAAAATGTGTGTGCTTATTAGGTTTCAACAAAAAAATAAAAATCTATAAATAATACAGTTTTACAGTTGTGCTGAGTGCCAAAGTAAGAGGTTTCAAGAGTGACTATAAAATCTTCTTATGTCCTAAAAATCATTTTACCAGAATTGCAGTTCTACGGTTGTGTCATAGCACAGTGTATTTCTGGCCTGTTATCATGTATTCTTAGTTTCCTATGAAAGCAAACATGTCTTGGAAAGAAAACATGAATTCTTCATTTGCTTCTTATTCATTTTGAGATGGTCAGTTTGAATGCAGCAAAGAAGTTAATCGAAAAATCAAATATTTATTTGTTTGGGTTTTTTTTTTCCTACTCTTACAGAGATAACTGTTGAAAGACATTTGATGTTTTTCACATGGTATTTTCTTGTCTGTTTCTAAACAGATATTTGGAATAAAACAGGACCTGTTAAACTAATCAGATGGTCACCTGATAGCTGTGTTGTGATGGTGACCTGGGAATGTGGAGGCTTGTCCTTGTGGAGTGTTTTTGGTGCTCAGCTTATCTGTACCTTAGGAGGTGATTTTGCGTGAGTATCTTTAATGAAATTGTAAAATGTTTTATTAGAAACTTTTATTTTTCTAATTAAAAGCATTTAATTAGAAACTAAATCACTGAATTAGATTTTTTAAAATCTTTTACCATTATAATTTGTTAGATATTGGAATCATTGAATAATATTTAGGACAGGATCATGTGAATATAAATGAAAACATATTCTTTTCTTTTTGTACTGATCTTTTTCGCTATAAAACCAAATTACGCTAAAGGCAGTCTTTAGCAGGTAAATATTAAAATCCCCTCAGTGCCAGTATATATTTCCTAAAAATGTACTAACATCCAGAAATCACAAATTGAACAGTTTATGCTAGACATCTGACAATTGCTTTGCCTTTTAGGCAGTGTCATGGGTCAAACAGGCTTTATAGTTTGAGGTGAGGTTCAATATAGAACCATATGACAGTACAAAGATAGGAAGATAATTTCTTGTTTTGATGAAGTTATTTCCAAACTCAAACTTGTTCTGTTCTGCTTTTAAGATATCAGTCTGATGGTGCCAAAAAGGACCCTCTAAAGATCAGTTCTATGGTAAATATGAATGCAAAAATACAGTAATAGGATGGCTGTTAATTTTTAAAATTATTTTTAATACAACAAATTTTCAGAAAATCAAACTGACTTTCTTAACTTTATTACTTTTAAAGATTAAGATGCCTTTCCTACACTTCCTAATACCCATGTTGTATTGAAGGAAGAGGGAAGAGGGGGGACCTGATGTTTTTGGTTTTATTTTTGGTTGGTTGGGGTTTTTTTGCAAGTATATGCCTGATCATTAAGTGTGCATGACATACCTCTTCTTGGCTTTGCTTTTAATAGTAAGAATGAAAACCTTTGTTGTTTTTTTTTTGTTTTTGTTTTTTTAAATCTGGTGCTGCATTTCAGAATACAATGAGACAACAACCCTAATTGTAAGCTTATTTCCCTAAAATTTCTAGCTTGTCTCTGGCTGCTGAACTAACTTAACACAGAATATGAACTGATAAGAGAAACTTAACTGCTGGGGTTTTAATGCAAACTAATTAACATGAAATCCTGCAATTCTGTCAAATTAGTAGATGTTGATATTTATCAAACACAATCATCAAGGCCTCTTTTACAAACCATGATGAATTTTGTACAATATTTCAAAAACATGTGATTTTATTTACGTATAGCCTAGTTGCTATGAAGATTGACAATTTTAAATGTGCATCCCAAGTGGGTGTACGTATTTGCAAGTACAATACAATGTACCTTTTAAAAAGCTCCCCAGATTGAAATTCTGATACCATTGAATTTAATGAACAGCAACCAATGTAATTTTGGAGATCAGGATATTTTCATACCTGATTCTGTTTGTGGCTTTTTTGTTAGTTGTTTTAAGCTGCAAATTGAACAGTCTTCATTACTTATGTGGATGTCTTGTATAGTTACTTTTCATTTAATTGCCATTTTTTACATAAAAAAGAAAATAGTTTAAGCTAGATTCCTACTGTTCCTTGTGGATTTTACTGCTGTGGGTTACTTATGATTCCTATGATGAAACATTTTAGAACACCAAACTATGTGTGTGGGGTTTTTTTTTTTT
>VXBL01008492.1:126892-142126 GCA_013400195.1 Aramus guarauna | reverse complement strand
TTTTTTTTTTTTTTACCAGGGTCATGTCTGTCATAAGATCAGTTACAGAAAGTTTCTGTAATTCTTGTTTTCTGAGAATATATAGTGTTGGGTTTGGGTTTTTATTATTATTATTATTCGCTTACATTCAGACCTGGGGATCAGAAGGGTATCATCTGTGGGTTATTGATGGGAATCCTTCTACAAACATG
Source organism: Aramus guarauna (assembly GCA_013400195.1). Taxonomy (NCBI): domain Eukaryota; kingdom Metazoa; phylum Chordata; class Aves; order Gruiformes; family Aramidae; genus Aramus; species Aramus guarauna. The sequence continues at coordinate 141,935 of VXBL01008492.1, read as the reverse complement.
AAGCCTGAAAGAGATGCAAATAATGAAGCTCACCAATTTGGTATTCTGCAGTTTCATTTCATCAAGAGTGCGCTCACTGTTAATCCTTGTATGGTAAGTTTTTTGTTGATAAATACCCTTATTTTAGAGCATATTTCCAGTTTTCAGGTGATCTCTGAATTAGTCTCTTAACAGGTTTTCAGTCTGTTCTGCAGTAATTAGATTGGTCTTCCTTTTTTACTTAGAGCCTTTACTAAACTGGTACTTTGAAAATATTGCTATGCAATACTGTAACATAAAACCTACTAGTACATAGTGATACAAAACCAGAGAACTGCCTTAATGCTTATTTTTTTCACATTGTTTATGTAGAACCCATTAATATATTGACCATGTGTTCTCCTTTGTTTTCTGTACATGGAGTTCAAGGTTCCTTTTGTTTTGTTTTTGATGTAGAGTAACCAGGAACAAGTCCTTCTTCAAGGAGAAGATCGCTTGTATTTGAACTGTGGAGATGCAACACAGGCTCAGAGTCCCAGAAATACTTCAGCACACTCTGAACATAAGCCTACCAGGGAAAGAGGCCCATTTTCAGATGGCAGTTTAGATTCTCAGGGTTTAAGCACTTTACTAGGACACAGGCATTGGCATGTTGTACAGGTAATTGTCGCTGGTTGCCCTTATGTGCTCTGTGCTTGCCAGAGTTTATAGGATTGAAATTTGCAGCTGATCTCACTGCTTTCTGCCGTACCCTTTTTCTGTAGTATCAGCTTGTTGCCTTTTTATTGTCTCTTGGGTTTCCCCTGGTACAATGTTTTTCTTATTGCCAAATGCTAATGGAACATTGGCCATCTCAGCCTTATGGGTATGAGTTTGCATCCTAGCCAATAAAAATATCTGACTGTCTTTTTTTACTTCAGGAAGGAGTATTTAAATTACCTTTCTATGCTTTGAAAGAGACAATAAGTGCAACATGCAAGAAATCCTTTAGGGATTTGTTCTGTTATTTATGCAAATTGCTTTAAGCATATTCAACTGATAAATACAGCCTTCAAACTTTGGCTGTATTTTCAAGCAGTCTTAGATGGCATCTATTTAAGCATGTAATTAAAACTTCACAATAACATGCTTGCAAAGAAGAAATTATTTCCAGGGGTAGTAATGGCACAGATTCTGTTTTCTCTGTAATGTAGAGGGAAAATTAAATCACTTTAATCCGTAATTCTAATATGTCTTCTTCCATGCTTGAATTGGTAGACATTTTTCTAAATAAAGGTTTTTAAAAGATCCCCAAGATTTTGTTTTTCACATAGTACATGAATCAGTATTAATAAAGAGTATTTGACTCTTGGCATGCATGTCAGGTTCTAGTTACTGTTGAATGTCCACTGTTGCTGGCCAAGTCGCTCTTCTGTCTTCTGAAACTGGAGTAGGAGGGGGAAGTCCTCATTCTGTGTAGGAGTGAAACTTACACAATTGGAATTACTGTGGGGAGCAACTTACCCATGAGAACAACCAGTGACTGGGTAGAGGGCACTTGCTGCCTTATATCAGACCAAGGACTGATGTTTGGACCTGGATTTGTATCGTCCCGAGTGACATGAAGAATCTAGGATGAAGATTTAACTTGACATATCCTGGGGTCAAGCACTCTCATAACAAGGTTTTTGGATGTGCTGGTGTGTATTTCTGATGGGATTAGAAATTTAAACCCCAACACTGAAAGTCCCTCCGGAATGTTGTGTTTATCAAAACTTTTGTGTTCCCATGAAAGGTTCCGATGGAGGAGAAGTACCTAGGGGAGGACAAGAGCAAATTTTAACTATTACTGTATAATGAAGTATTAGCTAGTTTATGTTGTTAATGCATTTCTGTATTTCTTGCATTAAAACCAGGCTACCATTTAGGCTTCAGTAACTTTTTTGGGGTGGGGTGAGGGGAAGTAATGGTATTTAAAAAAGTAATCCCAACATTAAAACCCTTTAAGCCAGTGTTTTGGAAAAACATGGATATTGTACAAATTGCTTTGAACATTGTAATTAATCACTACTTTAATGGTGCTTAGCATAGTGATGTGGGTTTTTTTGTTTGTTTTTTTTTTTTTAGATTCATAGTACGTATCTAGAGAGCAACTGGCCTATAAGGGTGAGTTATTTTAAGAATATGTTCTTGCTTCTTTAAAAGTATTGGGTTTTTATAACTGTCCCTTAGGACTGGATGAGCTCTGGAAGATGAAATCATTGTTTCAAATTACAGAAGGAAGAATATGTGTTGGGCAGTAAAGTAGAAAACATGAAGATACTTTATAAGTTTTGAATCTGACATTATATTGCCTTGTAGTGATGTACTTGGATAGGATATATGATTTAAATAACTTCCCTCCTGAGCTTCTGGGTTTTTTTCTCTTTGAACAGTTTTCAGCTATTGACAAGCTTGGACAGAATGTAGCTGTTGTTGGCAAATTTGGTTTTGCACATTATTCTTTACTTACCAAAAAATGGAAGCTGTTTGGAAACATTACGCAGGTGAGAGGTTATGGTAGTTTGTTCAGGTGTACTGGGGAGATTGTATTTGTTGGAATGTAACTCTTGGAGAAAATGAAAAAATATCTTTTTCAAATAAACAACCTGTAGAGACGTTTGTGATTAGGAGTATGGGTTTTGCATATGTTTTTCATAAAATGACTGAAACACTTATCTTCTGGCTTTGGCAGAATAATTTGTGTCTGATTATTAAAAGGTTTCCAAATCTGAGTGCATATAGTCAGACACTCCCATATGTCTTATCTGAGAGTTTGTCTGAAACATAGCTTTGGATGCCAAGCTTGTAAATTCTGGCCAGAAGCAGAAAGCTAATTTGAGAGAGTTCACGTATGCCAGTAGCATAAAGAGCTGTGGAGCTGTGTTTTGTAGGATAATGTTTGTCCTTTGCATATTATTCTTTAGTACCTTGGGATTTTTAAACCACAAAAACTTCATATACATAGATTGTCTTGCCACTATGAGTAAAGCTTATAGAAACCATGTATGGTTTTCAGAAGTTACCCATAGAATGTACATGTGTGTGTATGTGTATATAAAAATACATACACATATATATATGTCATTTGCTTGTGGGATTTTTTTTTTTTCAGGAGCAAAATATGATGGTAACAGGTGGTTTAGCATGGTGGAATGACTTCATTGTTCTTGCATGTTATAATTTAAATGATCATCAGGAAGAGGTGAGATATTTTTCTTCAAGGTAAATTAATCATGTTTAGAATATCTGATCTGTTCTACAGTGGTAGTATAAATACGAAAAGCTTGATACATAGGTGGCTTTTGGTCACATTCAGAAAGTCTTTATTAATATGTAAGTAAATCTTTGGAGTAAAGTTTATTATTGCTATTAAAAACTATTTTCTGCTGACTACCATGAATCTACTCATTGTTCTGAAAACTTTGCGACGTTTTTCCATGTTAGCATGAAACCTGTTTTGAGGTATCTAGTTACAGTATTTTGGGCCACTTTTGTAAGGTTTTAAATTAGATGGACAGAAGAGCTTTACTTATTCTTTGCTTTTTAAAACTAATGAATAAATCCCTTTCCTTATGTTTATTGTTCAGTACTTCATATTTGGCAGTACTGTTCTTTAACCACTTTGGATGCAGTAATACCATGCAAGGGATAAAACATTTGATGGAACAAAATCCCAGTAATGTGTCTTGCTAGAAATCCTTGACAGCCAATCCACAAAAAAGAAAATAATTGAATGTGGAATTACTATTAGTTTGTTGGTAAATAGAACCTGCATTCAAACTACTCCTTTTCCTTGTAGCTGAGAATCTACCTGCGAACCTCTAATCTTGACAATGCATTTGCACACATCACCAAAGTGCAAGCAGACACGTTACTACTGAGTGTCTTCCGGGACATTGTAATATTGTTCAGAGCAGATTGTTCCATTTGTCTTTACAGTATTGAGAGAAGACCTGAAGGGTGAGTATCGCTATTTAAATGCTTTTACGTCTGTTCTCAGTCTGAGTATTTTCTTACGATAATATAAAGTTGTTTGATAACTTGTGGAGTCAGACTTTTAAAAGACAGAGGTAAGTGTTATCTGTGTGAAGAAATGATAGTTCGTGAATTTTGTCGCTTCAGTGCATGCAGATACACACGTTACGTGTGGAGGTAATGACTGAGATATGCATGTTTGTAGCTGTCTGTACAAACATGTTCTAGGATAGGAACTTGAAAACTGAATTTAAATAGAAGAAGAAGGTACTTAAAGGCACCCACATATTTGAATATTCCTAATAAAAAATTTTTTCTAATGTTAGAAGTAGGAATTGTTGGGGGTGGCAGTGGAGTAGCAGAGATAAAGATAGAAAAAGTTTGGTCTGTGGTGTGGTTGTGGGGAACTATTTTGGTGCAAAAGAAGTAGCAACGTAAGAGCCAGATACTTTCAGACAGTTAAGATTAGTGAACCTAAGGAGGACATAAAGATTCCCAGAGAGTTTTTGAAGTGCCTAGGCAGATGATTTTTCTTACAGTTATGGTATGTTGGTTTCAGCAAGAAGAGACCTTTTTTTAGCAGAAAGCAAGCTGTTGATCCACTTTAGAGAAAAACATTTGCAAAGCTTTTCTAAGAAAACTCCAACAAAATCCAAACCCTGGAATTTTCTTATTGAAGGGTGAATAGAGTCTTATTCTGAAGTATCTGATGTTGTCTTCTATCCATTCATAGCTGTATTCCTCAAATCTATCACAACAAAGTAGCCTTGCTTATATTTATTTGGTAACTTTATATGTAGAGTTGGTATGTGGGCCTGTGGGATTCCTGGTTAAAGGAAAGTCATTTTGGTCTATAGAGCAAACTGTTTGTTGAGTTTAAGTTGCCTATTTTTATTAGGTTTACTTCAAGATACTAATTTTATGTTAAATACTATTTTAAAATTGCTAAACATAGTCATCTTTTCTTTCAGTCTTAACCCTACTGCTAGTATCCAAGTTCTTCAAGAAGTATCCATGTCTCGATACATTCCTCATCCTTTTCTTGTAGTGTCTGTTACATTGACATCAGTGAGGACAGAGACTGGCATCACCTTGAAGATGCCTCAGCAGGTAACAGGTCTACAATATAAAAGAATTGGTGCCTGGATTTGCTAGCTTAGTCCTCAAAGGTTACCTGGTTGATAAATGAATCATAAACCAGTGGTTCTTCTATGTGTTAAAATGAAGAACATATTTTTTTTTTATGCTTTTTATATAGACATTTTAGGTGTGAAGGGGGGGTGGGGTGGGCAGTGGAAATAAATTCCAAACTCTTACTTCTATTTCATATCTACTCTTGTCATCTTGGAAAGTTTGGGGCCAAATCTTGGAGGACAAATTAAGCTTAACTATGTCAAAGGTGTGCTTCTCTATTGTGTATTAAAAGTTGAACACCAGAGCAATCCATGACATTAGGAAGTGCCTTTCTTGCAGCAATGAGTCCATTACTCAAAGAATAAACAGAAAAAAGGAAAAGATGGCATATGACCCTATAAGGTTACTTCTAGTCAATTTCCTACTGCAGTAAAATAAAGTAGGATAATGTCTCCCACTTACTTACATCAGGAGATAGGCCAACAGCCAAACAATGACTAAGGTGTGAGGGTGAAGCCCTGTCTTAACTCCAGGAAATTATTCAGGCCACTGAAAGCACAGTGCACAGAGAACTTGGATTTTTGTTGTCTGTGTAAACAAATTAAGCTTAATTATTTGAGTAGCTGCAGTAGGAAGTGTGTCTACCTTAAGAGCAGCTACCTTAAGATAGTTCAAAAGCTGCACAGTCTGTGAGGCAGGCCCATAGACATGTGAAGGTGTGCATTTTTCTCCACATACCAAAGCCACTGGCAGATATGAAAGCAATGGCATAGATGTAAAATCAGAAGGTTTGCGTTTTCTTCCTTCAGTTCATTCTAATTTAGCATTCCACAATGCTGATGATGTGTCCTGACACTTTGATGTGATCTCAGACAAGGGCATAAAAGGCAACATGCTTGTGGTTTTCTAGTCCATCTTGCCCTGAGACAGTGTCCTTAGTCTTGAACTACCTGACCTATGGTGTTTCCCAATTTTGAGAAAAAGCTGCTGAAACTCTTTAGAGCACTAGTAATGTTTTAACCTTAGCTTCAGACTGAACAAATATTACCCCTTTTCTTTCTAAGAGCCCGTATCTTCAAACTTTGTCAATCCTCCTGATCAAAGTGTTAATGTTAGCACTGTAGGCAAAGCAATGTGCCTGACTTAGCAGGGCATGTCAGCCTTTTCAGTGTTGTTACCTATTGGTGACCTTAACCTTTGATGCTGCAAAGCCGTACAGGCCCTCTACCCATGTATTTTAAAACTAAACTTCATGCACAGCATGGCATTAGCTCCATGGTTTAAAATTCATATGAAACAGTTCTGAAATAAATCTTTAGAAAAGAATACCTTGCTTTCTTGATATACCTAATTAGAAAGATTTTTCTCCAACTGCAGCTTCTAAAAGTTCAAGATGAGGTACAAGTGTGGCTAAACTCCTTGGCTCAACTTCTTTTGTCTTGTGTACCAGTGTTAGTCTTTGCAGTTAGATACTGGCAATTATATAGTGGTGATACTGATAAGAATACAGAGCTTTATTTTTCTTATAATACTGGTGGCTTGCCCATGCCAACAGGCATAGTTGGAAAAAATCCATATCAAATAAACATGTGGAATGAGTCTAGTGAACAAAAAACCTTCCAGTAGTTAATCCTTTGCACAGGAACTACATAAATGAATCTGTCTGCAGGTACTCAGTTCTACTTGATTTTTCTGAGTCCTCCTGCACTGAATTTAGTTGTTAGCCATCTCTATGTATAACTTTTTTTTATTCTGTGTTTGCATTGTGGTTATGGGTAAAATGATGCATTCAAAAAGCTTCAGTAATTTGCATGATACTCTTTTATCCTTAGGCTTGTGAGGCTGAAAGTATTATGCTAAACTTAGCAGGACAACTCATCATGCTGCAGAGGGATCGATCTGGGCCCCAGATACGAGATAAGGATAACAATCCTAATCAAAGGAAGCATGTGAGTAAATATATGTGGAATATTGTGTATGACTTCAAAGTGACTGAAGAAGTTGTGGAAGGGAGTGGTCCAGGCATAAAGACATCCATAACGCAAGGCAGTTTCTATGCTTCCAGGCTGAATTGTTAGCTGAAAGTAAATCACTACTACCGTGATTTTTTTTCTCTCTAAGAATCTTTGAAATGTTACTACTAAATTGTGTGAATGTCCAGCTAAAGTATTTACTACTTGTGTTTACTATTTGTATTGCAGTGAAAGATAGGAGTTCTAACTGTAAAGGTCCTGCGCAAAATTTGGTATGCGCTAGTGACAGAAAAACTCCAGTCTGTCTAAAACTGTTCTGTATGTTGATGGAGCTTTATCTGTTTTTTGCAGAGCGTGTTTACAAAGGTCCTAAAACCAGCAATAACAGAAACCAGTTACTGAACTTACCATTTTTTCTGTGCTAATGAAAAACACCTCTGTGTGAAACAAGCAATTTGGGAGAGTGAAATCTGAAAAATTTAGATGAAGAGTTGTTCACAGCTCAGTCAAACACTAGGAAATTTAATGCTTGTAGTAATTTTGTCAGTTCTTGTTGGACTCTTGGGCTAACAAGCAAGAAGCAAGAGAGTAGGTTTTTATTTTCTTTCCTCATTTTCACCCATCTGGCTTTCTGACTGAGTATAAGGAAGTTCAAAAAATGAAAGAAATGTCTTTTGAGTTAATGTAAGTAGTAAGTGGTGTTTTCCCAGGTGCTAGGGTGCAGTTAAGGGATAAGCAGATTTGTTTCTTCTTTGTTAGAAGAATAACATGTTTTGAAGAGAGTAATTCTTAACTGAAAAAATAGTTCTTGTGAAGAGGGTTAAAAAAAAAAAGGGATAAATTCTGACGGTTGGATTTTTTTGTGTTTTTTTGTTTTTTGGTTTTTTTAAATAGCTGCCTTTTTGTGCTCCAGTTGTCCTAGCCCAGTCTGTTGAAAATGTATGGACTACTTGCAGGATCAACAAACAGAAACGCCACTTATTGGAGGCACTGTGGCTTAGCTGTGGTGGGGCAGGTATGAAAGTCTGGCTTCCCCTGTTTCCCAGAGATCATCGAAAACCGCATTCCTTTCTGTCAAGACGGATCATGCTGCCTTTCCACATCAATATATACCCATTGGCTGTTTTGTTTGAAGATGCCTTGGTTCTTGGTGCTGTTAATGACACTGTGCTCTATGACTGTTTATACACTCAAAGCAGTGCTAGAGAACACTTGGAGGTTCTCTTTCCTTTCTGCATTGTTGAGAGAACCTCTCAGATCTACCTCCATCACATTTTACGCCAGCTCTTGGTTAGGAACCTCGGTGAACAGGCCTTGCTTTTGGCCCATTCCTGTGCCACGTTACCATACTTCCCTCACGTACTAGAACTGATGCTTCATGAAGTGCTGGAAGAAGAAGCTACCTCGCGGGAGCCCATTCCCGATCCTCTGCTTCCTACTGTGGCAAAGTTCATTACAGAGTTCCCCCTCTTCCTGCAGACAGTTGTTCATTGCGCTAGGAAGACAGAATATGCCCTGTGGAATTACCTTTTTGCTGCTGTTGGAAACCCAAAGGACTTATTTGAAGAGTGCTTAATGGCCCAGGACTTGGACACAGCTGCCTCTTATCTGATTATCCTACAGGTAACAGTACCGCACAAATTGCAACAGAGGTAATATTTACTAATGTTGTAGTATTTAAAAAATATTGTCATACCAAAGTTAAAAATGTGCAACAAAGTTTTAATTTAACAGTTTTCTGTTGAAATTATGTCCAGTTATGAAGGGGGGGAATGTTGTGCAATATAAGTAGTTAGTTTACTGATATAAAAAGGAAAATAATAGCATGAAATTTCCTTCTTCTAATCTCTGGTATACTTGAACGTGACATAATGTGGCTTGACTTAATAGGACTTTTGTTGCTTGATGGCAAAAGCAAATGACTTAATTATGCTTTGTTACTTGCAGAATATGGAAGTTCCAGCAGTTAGCAGACAACATGCTACTCTCCTATTTAATACTGCCTTAGAGCAGGGAAAGTGGGATCTTTGTCGTCACATGATCAGATTTCTTAAAGCCATTGGCTCTGGAGAAACAGAGACACCTCCAGCTACACCAACAACTCAGGTTTGTGATGAAAATAGTAAACGCTCTGCATGATTAATCTTGCTGTTATATAGCACGTTGGCTCCTTTGACTGTATGGGGTTTTTTTTGGTTTTAGGAACCAAGTTCAAGTAGTGGCTTTGAGTTCTTCAGACATCGCAGCATTAGTTTATCCCAATCAGCAGAGAATCTCCATAGCAAATTTAACTTGACAAAAACACTGAGTATGCCCTCTGGCCCATCTGGAAAAAGGTAATTGGTAGCAATGTCCTCCCTGTCCCTGCTGTGTTAGGTACTGTACTAACTCTTACTAATTTAAGTTATAGAAATACATTATATGATAGAGTTAAATTTGTCAGTCTCCCTCCACATCCTTCTGCTTTTGTGTTGTCCTGACTCTCACAATGTCAGTGCCTCTCTTACGTTCTTGGGAGAAGGTATTCTCACACATGTAAATATATATGTGCGTATGTTTGTGTGTATATATAGACAGACACTCTTACATGGATATTGCGGACCAAAAGCCTTTGAATCCATTGGGTGCATGTGCAGTAATTTAAATAGCTAGTGAGACCGCATGTCTTATTTGAAGGATCTGTTTTACTGAAAGGTACTTCTTGAACAGCTCACAGTACTGCAGCATCATAGTGTACATTGCACTGTGATACTGTGCACGTCTTGATCTAGTAGTGTGTTGCCAAGCCATAAATACAGCCTTTTACAACTTGGCATGAATCCTTCTTAAATGGCTGTATACAGAATTCATGTTGATCAATATAGAAGTTGAGAAGTGGCACTGAGCTGAGATTGAATATTATCTTGGTTTTGGCTTTTTTTCCCCATGTAAGACCTTCAAAACAATATTAGTACAAATTCAAATTCTTTTATTTAGTCATTTTCTGTAGAGAGTAATATCTCTTAAAGAATTTTTATAGGTAGAGTCCTAGACTTGACTTGTTCTCTAAACCTGTTTCTCAGAAGTCACTTTGCAGTGGTATCTGCCCTTTATCTCTCTGTCTTTACTTTTTTTTCTGCATTGCTAATAGTTTAATATTCTATGGACACTGCTGCTGTTGTAACTTCCTTCCCTTATTTCACTCACCTGTTGAGGCAGTGAGATCTTTTAGAGAACATAAATAGTAAAGAACAGTGGAGACCGCTTTTGTCGATGTATAGAAAGCTCCCACTACTGCTTTGGTCACTCAGTGTACTGTGGTTGTGGCCAACAGCCTTTGTGACACCGTTTTATCAGTCTTAATGTCACTGTTCTCTGGTCTGTCAACAGGTGGAGTAAAGACAGCGACTGTGCCGAGAACATGTACATTGACATGATGCTCTGGCGGCATGCTCGGCGCCTGCTAGAAGAAATCAAGCTGAAAGACCTCGGCTGCTTTGCTGCACAGTTAGGCTTTGAGCTCATCGGCTGGCTGTGCAAGGAGCGAGCCAGAGCTGCCCGCGTGGAGGATTTTGTTTTTGCTTTGAAAAAGCTCCACAAGGATTTCCTCTGGCCATTTCCAGTCATACCAGCTTCGTCCATTAATTCACCTTTCAAGAACGGAAAGTACAAGACAGGTGCTGTAACATCTGAATTGATTTGGACTAGGTTTTTCTCCTGCAGTCCTGCACCCATCGGTCTGAATCTGCCCTTCCTCAGTTCAGCCAAGCAAAGAACAGGCTGAGGCTTGCCACCTGCACAGCTTTCTCACACAGGGTGTGGTTTTTGAAGGGATTCCATTTAGCACAGACAGCATCTCTTGTGTAGTCCTGATTACACTGCTGTTTGTGTTCAAGTTTCTTGCTTTCTCAGGTGCGCTGAAGTGTGTATGACTTGTGCTGATGTTGAGTTGAACATGGATATTGCTTTTTGATGTAAATTCTGCTAAAGAAAATTCCTAAAAATCAACATTTTTATATAGTCTTTAGATGAGGATTTGATTGACTTTTTATATTTAAGAAAAGTTACATTCCTACTACTTGAAATATGCTTTATGTTAAAGGGTAAAAATTTTGAGGACTTTTTATCATTAATCTCTCAGTTCACTAGCTTATTTTCTTAGGGCAAAGCTGATACTAGCTGCCAAGTCTTCCTCTTTTTGGTAATAGCAGCACCATCATTTAATTCTATTTATTTCTGTTTTATCAGCTGATATGCCTTCTGTGCCAGTGCTGACATAAAAGCTGATCAGAAATTCTTGAAATACCTAAACCTGCTACATTCCCTGGCTTTTGGTGATCCCTCAGCAAATTAATTGGATATTGACCTAGATACAAGTTTCAGCTTCCTGAAATTCCTGGAGATAACTTTCCAAATTTCTTTTGTGGTGGTTACATGACTTTTTTTTGGTGCCCTCTTTTTTTTTTTTTTTTCCTTCTTTTTTCTCAGGTGTGGGGGAGCAGCTGCTAAAATCTCAGTCTGCAGACACCTTTGTAAACATGGAAATGGACACAGGGGTTTCAAACACACCTCGGAGTCGCAGCTGGCTTGGCACTATCAGCTCCTCCCAGCGAGAGATTGACACAGCTTCATCCCATGGACCACACATGCAGGATGCATTCCTTTCTCCTTTGCTAAGTAAAGGTTAGTCGCCCTTTCTTCTGTCTGCTCATTGGAAAAATGCTCCTGGAAGTACACATTTATATTTCGACATTTGCATGCCATTGCTGTACTCTTGCTTCTCAACTGCTGATAACCATAATTCTGAAAAAACAAACAAACAAAAAACAACAAAACAAAACAAAAAAAAAACCCAAAAAAAACCAAAAACAAAAACAAAAAAAACCCCAAACCCCAAAAAACCAAAAAAAAACCACTTGTTGAAAAGTGAACTGAAATTTTTACAGTAGAAGGATAATGCCCAAGTCATACATCTTCAAGTAGTTGAAGAAGAATATGAAATTGATATTCACTGAAGTTCCTGTCTGTGATGGTAACTTAAATTTAGTATTTTTACCATCTGGCTGGGAAGAGTGTTGTAAGATTTTTTTATCTTTGTGTTTTTGCATGGGTTGGTCTCTTTCACAGGTTGGCACTGCTTTACTGCATGAATTATGTGGCTTTGGATTTCTTTAGAAATACATTAGGTACATTCTTTATTGAGGAAGTTGAGGAAGTTATAGTCCCATATGGTTGTCTTTTTTTCCTATGGCTTTGTTTAAATTGCTTTTCTAAAAACTCAAATGTATGAAAATACAAAGGCGCATTTTATTCAATGTGTATCTTTTTCTGACCACTTTCCTGTAAGAGACAGGAAATGTTTGTCTGACCATTCATGTTTTTTTTGGGTTTGTTTTTTTTGTTTGTTTTTTGTTTTTTTTTCCCCTTTAATTCCCTCTTGTCCTGAAGCAGAGAGCAACATTTCCAACAGCATCTATGTCACGTGATTTCCACTTTATTAGGGGAAAGACCTAAGTACCTAAGTGTGAACTACAATCTCCCCAAGATGCTAGGGCCTCCTATGAGAGTCAGAGCACTTGGAGCTGCTATTTAACAAATTGACAGGTTTTAAAATATGAAGAAAGAGTGAGGTTGTCTCCCTCTGCTTGGGCACTGCCTTATTCTGTTTTCACTCCTGTTTCTCTTCTTCATTACTTCTGGAGACTGCAAGAATGCATTAGGTTTAAGTAAGTTTGTTACAGAACTCTCCAAAAAAAGCGTAATTTAAATGGAGAGAATTTATTTCTCTCTTCATTTCACTATCTTGTACTGCTGTCTGCCATTACTGCTGTTTCTATAAACAAGTATCTCATTTTTTTTCTGAGCTGGATGAAGATCTTTTGAGTTCAATGGACTTCGGCATGCGTTTAGAAGGAGTTTAATTCTAAAGTGAAACTAAATTAGTAGCCTTTAAAATGTTGTAAGCTGAATTCTAATAATAATAATTTCACAAATAACTAGTCCAGCAGTGATATTCATGGGCAAGAAGCTAATAAAATAATTTCATGACTTTCTAAACATTTTCCACAGAAAAGATGCATCTACTTTAATATGGAAACTGTTCTGGAGGGTGGGTGCCTTCATGACTCACCACTATAATGGCTTTAGCTTTGCTGTTACTGTTCCTGTGAAAATTCTGTGGCTATATCTACTTTGTGTTTTCATTAGAAAAACTTTTTGGTCCCTTTTTGGTCCCTTTTTGTCTTTTTTAAATTTGTGCAGGTAATACATTACCAAGCATTTAGAGTCTTTGGCTTTTGTATGAAGAAAAGAACTTGCTGTTGCATCTTCATTTTTAACAAAGTTAAAGGTTGAGAAAGCAGTATCTTTGGACAGACTGCAACCCTTGATACAGACTTAATTCTAGGATTATCGTATGGAAGAGGTTGCGCTGTGTTCTTCACAATGACTGCCAACACATCTTTAGGATCTTACTGATATTATTCTGCAGAATTACTTTTATTTGATAGAAAAACTACTGCATTCCTGTAATAGTAGTTCTACCATGTAGTGTGATAAGAAGACAAGTAACCTGTCAATTTCTGTATGAAGTAGTTCAGAAATTCTGAGTCTTACTAAAGTAAGTAGTTTCTTTTTCCCTTATGTTTCTGAGTGTTTTTGATAGGTGATGAATGCAGCATTGGTTCAGCAACGGACCTGACTGAAACAAGTTCTATGGTGGATGGTGACTGGACCATGGTGGATGAAAACTTCTCCAGTCTAAGTTTAACTCAGTCAGAGCTTGAACATATCTCTCTAGAACTGGCTAGTAAAGGGCCACACAAGTCACAGGTTCAGCTGCGGTAAGTAACATAACGTTTGCATTTGAAACTTAAAATGACTAGTATGCAGCATTACGAGAAAGAAACGCTATCTACAGAATCACACTGGGATTTTGTCTTCAGAGTGGAAAAAGAAATAAGTAGACTATTTTTCCATATAGGTACTTGCTACATATCTTCATGGAAGCAGGATGTTTGGATTGGTGTATTATCATAGGCCTTATCCTCAGAGAATCTTCTGTAATCAACCAGGTTTTCAGTATAATGCAATCCTCTGATATTGATGGAGAAATCTGTCAGAATATCAAGACTGGCCTACATGCTGTTGACAAATGGGCTTCTACAGATTGGTAAGTGTTACTTTACACCTTCGTTTTCATTCCAGTTGTAGATAATTAATTACCTAAAAAATAACTTTTACTTATCTCAGTGCCAGCTACAACAGTTATTTAAAAGCACTTTTGCAGAAAATTGCAGGACAGTCACTTAATAGGGTTGTTATCAAACTGGAAGAAAACAAACCAAACCAAACTCCAAACAACCAGCCCCCCAGCTTTTATTGTTTATACTGATTATGGTTGCTTTTCCCCCTCTATTAAAAAAAAAAAAAATAGTTTCTGTACAGGAAGGATTACAGAAGATCCTTATTTATATTAAACATCTTCCAAGAAATGCTGCTTTTCAGGCATATGACAGAAGCACTATTTTGTAATTCAGTCGTGGTGTTCTATACCATTTTTTCCCTAGCCCTGGGTACAAGCCATTTCTAAGTATCATCAAACCACAGATCCAGAAACTAAGTGAAATAGCAGAAGAGCAGATACAGCCTGAAGCCTTTCAGCCGGTGAATCCTTCTAAGGTTACTGAACAAGTGAACCCCAGAGCTGAGGAAAGCAGGACTTCATCTAGCCATGGCACTAATCCTCAGAGTGATGCTGGCAACAGCAATGCAAGCAGGCATGAAGAAGACAAGTCTAAGACAGAGGATGAGGATTCATTCCAAGAAGGCAGTTATGACTGTATTGTGTCTTAAATGGAAGATGAACAACTTCCCAAACTTCAGGTGTGAAAGGAAGCAAACCAGCTCTTAGACATGCTTCCATGTTTTGGATTTGAACTCTGGTTTGTTTTGGGGTTTGTGTGTGGGGTTTTTTGTTTTTG
>VXBL01008492.1:115515-126838 GCA_013400195.1 Aramus guarauna | reverse complement strand
TTAATATATTTCAATCTTTGAACTCTTTAGTGGGGATAACTAAGCAGCATTTTCATCTGATAATTTCAAAAGGAGGCAAGATTTTTTTTTTTTTTAATGCAATCTTCAGACTGCAGCTTTAGGTTTTGATACTTAGTAGTCTTGAAAGACAGTGAATACATACGGAGACAGGTTCAGCTAATGTTCATCCATACCTTTACATCACCAACACATTATCTGACGAAACTACTTATTTCTTGCTTGAGTTTAAAAGGCGAAGAGGGGATTATATTTTAAAACTATTATCCTTCACAGCTTGCCTGCCTAAGAAATGTCTGATCAATGCAGTTCAGATTGGTTTGATATCGCTATTTTGTATTAAAGGACTGTAAAATATATTGTATGTTTTTGTGAATACTCTTGTACAATTACTCAAGGTTGTACCATATTTGAAGGTACCTATATGTATTGTGCATGTTTCTATATGACTAGTAAAGTTAAAGCAGAGTTGCACTTCTTTCTGGATGAGGCATACTTTACTGACCTAACATTGACACAAGGTGGCTTACTTGTTTTTTACTGCCACTTACAGATCTTGTAGTTGGGTTTAAGGGATTGCTGGACGTTATTTATTTCATTGTAAATTCTTTTCTGAAAAATGGATTTTTAAAATGTAAATATCATCATATACTCTTGCTATGGAAAATTAGTTTAACAGCTCATACTTAAACATTTTTCAAACATTTTATAATATGCATACTTGTAACTCGGACATATTTAACTTTCATACAATGTTATGGAAAGCTCGCTGCAGAAGTCTGTTGCTTTGAGGTACTTATTTTTTCTAGCTGCTGTCCCTATGTAATAACTACCTGTAACAGTATTAATTTAGTTATTAGCTTGTTTGTACTGTGCAATCTGAACAAAAATGCAACATTACTCATTTTATACAAAATAAACTAGTTTATTTTTTATAACATCACTTGATTACTGACATGGACCAAACTAGTCATCATAGGGTAGTTACAGCATCTGTTGCTTTTCCAGTGTAGTTACTAAATGCACATCCATTTAAACTTTGAAAATTAAGAATATTCACAATTAAGTTGAAATAAATTGTGGTTTTATCATCTTTATTTCCTTTGTAGATAAGATCAAGTGCTTTAAAATGTACAAATATTAAACTGTTGCTTTAGAATGGCTTTACTAAGCCAAAACAACCAGTACAAGTGCAATAATTGCGTGTATTACTTGGAAAGCTGGGGATTTTAGTGAATGCAGCTTGAAGTTCCATTTAAGAGTTGAAACTAATATTGAAGTTACAGGAAAGAAATCTGGTGCAAGAGTCCCAGCATTAAGCTTAGTCTGCATTGTAGCTACTGGTTACAGATAATGTCTGTCATACCTACAAGCCTGTTGTGATCTGACGTCAAAGTTCATTATTGATATAAGGGGATACTTAAAGCCTTTTTTATTCTAGAAAAACTGCTTAATCTATGTTAAAAGAAATAAAAACTGTGCTTAAAGTTAATATTTTTTCTGTGGTTCTGTGGTAATGATGTAAGCCAAGGCCATCCTGATCAGCTTTCTGCTGTTCAGGTTTTGGATCTGTACAAGTAAAAAACATACATTTACTGATATACTAACATTCTTAATATTAGTATCTTACTACTGTGCTACTGTTGTTTAGAAGTTAAATTTTTTGTTGTGAAATTTTAGAAGTTTGTACTTCTCTAGTAGTGATTATCTCTATGCAAATCTTATGTGCTAATTTTGTATTTCAATTTCACTGCTGTTATACCTGTAATTAAAAGACAAATGTATTCAACTTTACTTGAAGTTACTCCTGTCAAAAATAACTATTTCTGACTTTGGGCCATTGGCAGTAAGTTACCAGAATTCAAGTAGGTTGTCTCAGAGAAAAGCTCTCAGAGGAACCACCTGATGAAGATTGTTTTAGTTTGCCACATCATACCCCTATGACCTGTTTTACAGGATGAAGGCATCAAGTTTTTAAGTTGAAAATTACCTTATTGGTACATCTTTGAAGTTACATCCACCTATTGTTTAAAGAGAGGTGTGTATTGGGTTTAGGTGGCAAGGGCATGGTAGCAAGGGTGGGACTACAGGGGTGACCTGGGTGAGTAGAGCCCTGGAGCTGCCCCTGTGGCAGACAGAGCCAGTTCCAGCAGACCCACCATGGGATGCAGCTGGGCGCCTCAGCCAAGCCAGAGCCTCCTCTCTAGAATATGTTTAACACGGGGTAAAAAAAATGCTGTGCAGCAGCTGTGAGGGAAGAAGAGATGTGAGGAACAGTCCTGCCGACAGCCATGCCCATAGAGGAGCGGGTAAAAAAAATGCTGTGCAGCAGCTGTGAGGGAAGAAGAGATGTGAGGAACAGTCCTGCCGACAGCCATGCCCATAGAGGAGCAGCAGGAGGTGCTGCAGGCACTGGAGCAGAGATTCCCTGCAGTCTATGGATCTGCACAAGTAACTGATATACCAACATATTATCTTGCTGCTGTGCTACTGTTGTTGAGCAGTTAAATCTTTTTTAGACCATGGTGAAGCAGGCTGTGCCCCTGCAACCCATTGTGGAGCATACCAGAGCAAATATCCAGACTGTAGCTTGTGGAGGACCCCACATCAGAGGAGGTGGATGATCCCTGAAGGAAGCTGCAGCCCATGGAGAGCCCAAGCCAGAGAAGCCATGCTGGAAGCGTTCCTGAAGGACTACCCCATCAAGAGGAAGAACCACATTGGAGCAGTTCATGAAAGACTNCTAGAATATGTTTAACACGGGGTAAAAAAAATGCTGTGCAGCAGCTGTGAGGGAAGAAGAGATGTGAGGAACAGTCCTGCCGACAGCCATGCCCATAGAGGAGCAGCAGGAGGTGCTGCAGGCACTGGAGCAGAGATTCCCTGCAGTCTATGGATCTGCACAAGTAACTGATATACCAACATATTATCTTGCTGCTGTGCTACTGTTGTTGAGCAGTTAAATCTTTTTTAGACCATGGTGAAGCAGGCTGTGCCCCTGCAACCCATTGTGGAGCATACCAGAGCAAATATCCAGACTGTAGCTTGTGGAGGACCCCACATCAGAGGAGGTGGATGATCCCTGAAGGAAGCTGCAGCCCATGGAGAGCCCAAGCCAGAGAAGCCATGCTGGAAGCGTTCCTGAAGGACTACCCCATCAAGAGGAAGAACCACATTGGAGCAGTTCATGAAAGACTGTATCCCATGGGAGGGACCTCATGCTGGAGCAGGGGAACAGCGTAAGGAAGAAGGAGCAGCAAGAGAGGAACTGTTACTGACTGACCATGACCCAACCCTTAACTAACCATCTGCGATCCCTCTGCACCATTGTGGAAAAAGAGGTAGAAGAGTGAAGTTGAGTCTGGGAAGAAAGGGGAGATTGGGGGAAGGTGGTTTTATTTTTGTTTGTTTGTTACTATCCTACTTTAATTGGCAATAAATTAATTTTCCCTGAGGCCAGTTTGTTTTGCCTAGTATGGTAACTGGTGAGTAATCTCCCTCTCTCAACCCATGAGCTTTTTAATCTTATTTTTCCTTCCTGGCCTGGTAAGGAGAGGGTATAAGAGCAATTTGGTGGGCACCTGGCAGCCAGCCAAGGTCAACCCACCACAAAAGGGTTATTCATTTACAAATATGCACTATTACCTCAACCTCTACCTATGAAAAATGGGTCATTTAACTAGTGTCTATGGAATTCCAACTTGGTGTGTCTCCTCTCACTTTGCTTATCCAGCTCACACTAAATTCGTTGCCCTGGTTCTTGCCAGCCTGGTCTACTTAAGCATTTAGCATTTAATGGCATAGAAAGATGTCTGATTTCCTCCTTCAACAGCACTCGCATATCAATTTCTTGATCCGGTTCTCATCCTGTACAAAACCAATTGCCTCTGAAAAAACAGCAACAATACTGGATTCTTTGCTACCCTTTTAAAAAAATCCTCTCATGCAGGTTGTACTTGTACAACTAATTGAGTCAAGTCACAGTTCTGAGGATAAATTTTCACCATCACTTTTGTCAGCTTAAGTAAACTAATTTTTCAGTGGTGTGTTATAGTCCAAATCAACCAATTTAAATGGTTTTAGAGCTAAAGTGTCTGTAAACTACAGATTGATTAAACAAATAGATGAATTCACAATCTAGCCAGAACCTGTACAAAGAGGTCCCTTCTTTTCAGTATAAGCTGAGGAGAGAAGTTGTCTACAGCTATCTGTAATGATATTATAAAAGATGATGGGTAACTTGTTGAGGGTGGTAAGCTTGCTTCAACTGAAGGAATGAGAGCCCCCAATTAAAAAAAAGGCCACAGAACCAACTTAATACCTCATTATAGTTTCCTATCCTGGAGCTGAAGACTGCTGTGATACTGTAAGGGGCAGTGAGATGGAATGCCAGCTTATGTTCAGTGGCAAAAGAAGAAGGGAGGTGATTTCTCAGACCACTCAAAGACACAACTTGCTGAGTTTTCTATGTATCACTTCACATAAAACGCTAGGAAACTCAAGGAGTTTCCTACCAGAGAGCAGTGAAGAGACTTTACAAAATCCCACAGCTGGAGGCTGAAGCTAGCTAGACAGTTCAGACATAAGGCACCTAACACTCTTTCATAGCTGTTTTCAAATTATTGTTTCCTATCAAAACAAGAAACACCCCACCACACATACACAGAAGCAGCAACATCCCTGAATAAACTGCATGGGCTGCTTTCTAAGACAATTACTTAAATTCACCTGTAGCTATTGGCTTTGAAGCTTGTATTTGTTCCAGAGTCTAAGACCAGAATGACAGAATTATTCCCTTCTAGACAAACTACTGCTAACATTCAAGATTGATTCTTAAAAAATTCAGTTTCAGAAAGTTGTAAGAAAACTTTCATTAATGGCCAGTAATGCTTAATGCCCTGCTTGAAATACAGGTAGCAGGGATTAGATCTCCCTGAATTGGCTTATACTTTCTGCTTAAGTCTCAGCTCTATCCTTAGCATGTTCTCAACCTGCATCCGCAGCTGTGACAGATCCATGAAGTGTCATAGCTCAACAGAACCTCTTCTGCAGGGAACAGGGAAGCCTGATTTCTAGGATTAATTTATCCTCTGAGATTGGAACAGATTTTCACGAAGACTGACAATCCATGTTCTATTTTCAAAACAGAAGTCACACTTAATGCAACTTCACATTGTCTAACTGCACAGTTTTGTGACAGCACTAAGGGTTACTGGCCTTGTGTGGCTTTCTAACCATCCTTCACTAAGACCACATATCCACTTCTCAGATGGGTCATCCTGCAGGCTCCCTCCACATTATTATCAAGAACCAGATTAGGTTTAGGCCCCCAAGGAAAAAAGTACTGAACAGCGTCACCATGCAGGTGAACTCTTCAGCAGCTATGTCCCAAATGCCACAATTAGTTCTGTATAGCGTTGTTAGATCTTGTCTATTTGATTAGTGTTTTCCCAACAGGCTTGCACCCCAACCTTGACTGAACAGACATTACAGACAGGTCTTGCCAACAGAGAACAGCTCCACTCAGCTCAACAGTGTCACTTCATGTATGACAGCTGACATTCTCGTGTTCATTGCACCCATTCCAACACTTTCTTCAAATGCAAACTTCTATTTGACAGGCAATCTGAAGGTAGGGTGACACACTAATGCTGCAGTAGATTGTATAACCACAACACATACAGGCCCCTTTTGGATGCTTAAATTGATAAAATAGTTACTTCTAAGCTCTTTTCCTATAGATAGGTAACAGTACTCTGTATGGTAATAGAGAATGCAATAGATTCTCAGAGAGATCAGAAGTCAGGGAAGAACTTTAGCGTTAAGGAAAAGTAAAGCAATTGAGAAAAGGCCGTGCATGTAAATTGTTTCAGATGATCATAGGGGAATTCCAATCAACTAACTGCTTACGGCCCCCCACTAAGAATAAAAACTTTTTCTACTCCCATGCCCTTTTATCCTTAAAATTACCAGCTGCTTGCTCTTTGTAAATTTCACAGAGTAAGACACAGGACACACTTTTTATGAGACATAATAAGCCACAGTAAAAGAAGACTAATCTGCTTGTACTGAAGGGGGAAGCAGATGGACACTGAAACAGTTAGCAAAACATTCCATGCTATTTTTCTAACTGTAATCAACAATAAATTTGCTCTCAACTATCAGTTTTGCAAAGAATACTTAGCATTGCTAACAGTGACTCTTCCACACCACATCTTGTTTCAAGAACCACCTTCTTCTGCCAGGCAACCAGCCAGGGCCCTCATTTTAACGTTTCTCAGCTCAGATAATTTTTACATTCTTTGGTCATGTGTATCTTCCACATAGCTCTAACTGTAGCATCACTTAGCAGTACTTCTACCCAAAGCTTACATAAAACATTAGTGCAACGAATAAAAACAACTCAAATACACCTTTAATCATGCTGAAAATCAAATTTCACCAATTAATTTTTACTTTTATTTAAAAAGAAAATTACAACAAACTAGACTTCCCTCATAATTAAATTATTTAATAAAGGCTAAATCCTGAGTTAGCAAAAGTTACTGCTTCACTCAAGTTTCAGAAATTGCTAACAACAGGCATTTTTATATTTTTGGCTCCCAGTACTAATTCTTCATACAGCACTTTTTCAAAGCTTTAAATCAGAGGCAAAACACAAAAATCCAAACTGAGGAAGACTGTAAATATCAGTGCAGCTTTAGTTAACTAGCTATGCATTAGCTAGAGTACAGTACAAAACATCTGTTGAGATTCAAGATACAGGAGTTATGAACTAAAACTGCATTTTTCAAATCATTAATAGCACTTTTAAAAAAGTAATAAATGTGTAATACAGGGATTGTAGTTTCAAATCAGATACAATTGAGTGGTGATTAATGCACATGTTAATGTAGAAAGACCCACTGGTTTTAAGATACTGATGACCACTTCATTATGATTACAGTAATTAAACCTCTTACCCTAGCCCATAAGTCAGTTGACAATCTTTGTGAATGTACCTTGCAACAAATGAAGCTGGTTCTTGCCACTATCATACACAATTACAGAACAATTTGAAGGAAAAACACTTGACTGGGGAGCTGCGTCCATCACATCCCACACAAATCAAAGTGTCACAAAATTTTCTTTCACATGACCTGCAAACTTCCCAGTACTAGCATGTTTTTACTTGAAATGATGATTCATGCACAAAATCTGCTTTGCATGCGATTTGGCAATGCTCATGAGATGAGCCAAAATATTAATCTGTACAATTTGTAGCGTCGTATTGATGTCACAGAATGTTTTATATATAGTTTGGAAAAAAGCATGAAGAAGTTTCTTCAGGTACACAGAGTTCTTTGAATTTCAGAAATTAGCATTAACAATTACACTGCACTGAAAAAAACCTGGCTTCTGAACTCAAAGCTTGTCAATTAAAACTGGAAGATATTCTCAATCACTTGTAGTCATTTATAAAACCCATCCTGTGGAAATAAAACAAGAGCAATCTAGAGATATAAGATATCTTTTTAAAGATGACTCTTGTTGGTATTTTTCCTTATGGAAAGCAAACTGTATTTTAAGAAACAGTTAAATGTATTAGCAAAGTGCAATACTGTCACATTACCAAAAGTCTCTCCAGAGGAGATACCAAAAATTAGCCAATTCTAATAAATTAGAAGATAACTTGAAATTTAGAACAGATTAATTGTAAGACATCCACATAAAGGAGTGGGGACTTAGCAGTCTTATATAAAAAAGAGCAAGTCACATGCATATGTGCTGATACTGAAAGATCCCAACAGGAACAAAACCACAAGATGATAGTTAGGTCAAACCTACAACTATCAAGTTGTTACACCAAAGAGACAAGCAAAAGGGTAGGAATGAAGTTGTTGACAGAAACATCTAATTTGGAAAAAATCTAGATAAATAATAATACTACATTCCATCATAATATTGATTTTTCTGCATTGTGCATTTGCCAAAGACTGGGAACGCAACCTGCACAAGCGTCATCGCTTTCAGTGACTTCATCCAGTGACAAAAGTAACATTTAGGACTTTGCCACCTCTGCACCCCCACCATGTGAATTAGCATCTTTTAGCTGAAGGTCTTACTTTAATAGGACAGATAGAATTGGTAGGTGATAATCACCACATGTGCGTAAAATATGCTTAAATCTTACATAACATCAAAATAATCTCATGAGGCCCTTTCATTACAATTGCCATCATATTACATTACCTCCTTAAACATAGTTTTCAAGAAACCCACTAGTCAAACTGCCATTTCAGTAGAAGAAGCAAGGTGAACCGTATTCACATTGACACGAAGTATCACTATATCCCCAAGAGAGCAGTAGTCTTTAAACAGTCAAACTGCCAAAGAAATACCATTTGTTGTCAAAGTACTTTAAATTTTTGTGAAAGTCTCTTCCACCTTGTTAGAAAGTGTTTGCTACAACAACATTCTGCGTCAGAGAGATTACCATATTAGCGCTGCATTACCGTCGACATTAAAAGACAAAAAGGTCGTAAGTGCAGGACCAACCAGAAGAAAACGTCCAGTTTGGAAACCTCTCCAGTAAGGCATACAGTTGAGGTGACTTTTGATCTTCCCCAAAAAAGTAATGTGCTGCTATGGCAAAGGAGACTATTCCATCAGAATGCTTCTCTGGGGTCTGAAAGTAAAAAAAGGGCAACACAGTCTTTATGACTGTTTACCACTTTTAAACATAAGATCAAAACGGATGTACTTTCTACAGACTTAACACCTATGAAACAAACTTCATCCTGCAGCTCTTTGTCCTATATGTTAAAACACTTCCTATCTTCAAATGCATCAGTCTGATTACATGAGGAGTCCAATCTGAATTGACCTTGCAACTACCTATTTAGATCACAGTACCTCTGACATGTTACATAGCTTGCACATGCTTTAACTTCAACGCTTGTTATATGTTGGTTTTGCTGACAAATCAAGACATGGACTCCAACAAAATATTTATACTGATCCTTCTATTGTGAATCCTTAGGATGAAAAGCCTTTTCTGCCTATCTTTGCTACTATCAATACTGCAAAGCTTGTCACACTGCAAATTCCTGCTTGCCTTTATCAAGTATCCTCAGAGGATTATTTGGTTAAGTGTTTAGACTGTCCAATCCAGGAAGAGACAAGGGATTTTTTGAACTTTCAAAAGTTCTTGTAATATTTAATCACAGAATAAGACACTGTTGAACATGTAATAAAAACACACAAATCTGCAAAAAGTTCTTCACTGGCAAGTTAACAGGGTAGTGGGTGTCATAAATCCCACTGGAACAGCAATGCTGAAAATAATTTAAAAGAAAATATAGAAAATAAAGCTTCTACAACTTTCTTCAGCTTCAACACAGGTAAGTTTCCCACCAAGGACTCCCTGTAATTTCCCAAAATCAAGCAAACAAATGACACGAAAACGAAATGTCAAGAACTACAAGGTTAAGATCAAAGAAATCCAAACTTACGACCTAAGACCATGGAGATAAGGCAAATATTTTCCCTTTGGCTGTTCAGCAAGTTAGTGGACTAAGCATCACAAAATATATGTGAGCTGATATAGGAAGTTGAGGGACAAATTAAAAGAGGGAAGCTAGAATTAGGATCTATCAAATAAAGCAAAGCTTAAGAAAGTTACTATAACATTTTTCACATGAGAATGCAGAAATAATAACAACAGGGTAGACCAAGGGATCACTGGGTTTCCGGCAGCGGCATACTCACCGTCAGTTCTACCCAAAAATGCCACGGTGTAGCCTGCAGCCCACGGGAGTAAAACACAAAGTAGTCTCCTCCTAAGCTAGCAACCGGTATACCATTCCCAAGAGACCAGGTGGACAGAGTCGACCCTTCATGGGGCCGAACATACAGAGACATGTGGCTTGGACCTGCAGAGACAGCAATTATGTACCTACGTGTATCAACAGCTGGAAGTAGAATAACCATCTATTTTCCTATATAGTAGCATGTTATCTGTGTATTACTATTTGTGTCTTCCAAAACATGACAAAATTGTCTTCTTTACAGAAGAAGGTGCCATTATTTCTAGGCAGTGAGATACATGAGATGATGATGTAGGAGAGGGACAAAGCCAAAAAACAGACTTTAAGAAAAGATTTGCTATAAAAACATCAAGGCTTACTCAAAATAGACAAGGTTATCAGTCCCCCAAGAAACAACTGCAACAAAACACCCTCAGCTTTTAGTGTGTTATGAAACTGAATTAATTCATGCTAATCTCACAAAGCTCACTATCTTGGGAATGGCATTAGAACCCACAGTACTGGAGGCAAAACTGGAATTATTATGGGCATAAAAATAAACATGAATCACAAAAACAGAAGCTTCAGAACTCACCAGATACTTCAAAGCTTAACCTCACAGCGTTCCAGGGCATCAGCTCCTTGGACAGAACTTTAAAGTGAATGGGGCGTCTTGGAAAAATTTCTGNAAATACTCAAAAGTGACTGATTCTAGCAGAGGGCAGGTAAAATTAGGAGCTTGTGGCCAAATATTTAAAGGGCGTATTAATAGAAAAATAGTCACCAGTGTGATCATTTATCACTTTCATCTGCCTTAATTAAACAATAAATTAAAACAATAAATTAAGTAAGAATATTTGCATCTTCAAACCGCTACACTTACGCTCACAAAATTCTTGGGCTATGAGAAATGGTCACAGCAGCTAGTTTTCTTCTGCGAAGACCAGCTACTCTAGACTTCCTCTGTCAGCTGAGGTGAGGGAGAAAGAAGGGAAGAGACATACATACTCCTACTCTGAACTGCCCTTCACAAGGTCCCCCCTTCACCATTTTCTCCACTGGTGCTGACATCATTTTTCACACCGACTTCTACAGCTCCTGCAGCAGACCCAGCAATCTCTTGCAGAGATTCTGGCAGAAAACACTGCATCTAGACAGAAGTTTGTCTCCTGAAGTGGAAGGATTATTTTAGACCAAGCTTAGCCTTACTTTTTCTTCCCTTACATAAGCAAAATTGCATAAATGACCAATGTGCTTTGGCAGTAAGTGCTCAAGTGAAGCAATGTTCACACCAACCGGAACATGAAATGCACTGGCAGAATCCAAGGAAGGCCACAGAAAGGAGCCTGCTCCTCGCATGGAGTTCTAATGGTGTCATTGATTTCAGGTACATGAGGAGTTATGTGAGATATTCCATTATAGTCAAATCCATTAATCCATATACCAGCATCACTTTTAACCACATTTCCATCTAGATCATGAAATCTTCTGCTTGTGTGCTAGGAGAGAAAAAAAAA
>VXBL01008492.1:102468-115479 GCA_013400195.1 Aramus guarauna | reverse complement strand
AAAAAAAAAAAAAAGATACACAGAAGTATGATGGAGTCTGTGCAGTTCGCAATAGTCAGAAGTGGTTCTGAAATATCCTTTATATCAGTCCTTAAGGTCTACTGCATTTTCAGTATGCACTGAACGCTCATCTGAGTATTTATGAATATATAGAGAGAATCACTCAGATAAAAGAAACATACCATAAAACCACCTACATTCAGAAAATTTCTCTGCCTGTTAAGTATTTGCTCATCTCCCACCACGCTCACTTTTTAAATTACCATCATTTACTCAACTCTCCCACTTAAACCCCCTCTCTTGCTCTTCTGACACAGATGAACTGCACGTAGAGACTGAACAAGGGAAACCTTAGCAATTCTTTTAAATCCAGGGATAATTGTTAGAGCTTTTAAATCAAGCAAGACAGGGGCAGGGGGCGGAGGATGGTGTTAAGTTTTGAAAAAACCAAACACTCCTGCAACCAACAGAGGCAACACAAGATACAAGGATTTTCTCACCTGGAGAAAGACTCGCTTAGGCTTTGGATTGGCCGCATCAGAACTGTAAGGAAAGAAGATTCCACTACAAACCAGAATCAGAGTGACTACAAACACAGTAGTTAAAGCTATTAGCGTCGTTTTTGTACTTTTGACAAGGTAAATGAAGTTAATCTAGAGAATAAAAAGACAGCCCAGTTATAAAACTGCAAGACTTAAGAAATAAGACACTATT
The DNA here is from genome assembly GCA_013400195.1 of Aramus guarauna. Classification (NCBI taxonomy): domain Eukaryota; kingdom Metazoa; phylum Chordata; class Aves; order Gruiformes; family Aramidae; genus Aramus; species Aramus guarauna. The sequence continues at coordinate 114,765 of VXBL01008492.1, read as the reverse complement.
AGTATAACTCTAAAATCCAATTATGGAACTGAATATACATTGGGAGATATCATTGCAAGTATTACCTGACACAAGCACTTCTTTATAATCTCAGTATTTAAAACCAAAAGAAATAGAGTGAGTACTTCCCAGAGCTTTCAAAAATTTCCTATTTTCTTAAACATCTGCCAACAAAAACCTAGAACTTCTGTAGCAAGGGCAGCAGAAAATAAAAACTGAGAATTTATTTTTGAAGTGTAGTATACATATCGTACAGCCACATACTATACTTCACCTAAAATTAGTGCCTGTTCAAAGTCCAGCATTAAATTGCGTATTTCACACCAATCTTTACTATATCACCATAGAACAGATAAATTTTTGTAAACCCTGCTTCAATGACTTTTCTTTGACTAATATAAAACATGGTGTCTTTGACATGTTTCCTAGAAATTTCCTGTAACATTTAAGATATTGTCAAATTATCATTAACTTAAAGTATTAATTTAGAAAAACATTGATTCTAAACTCTAGAGAAAGTTTAAGAGTTTTAAAAACATTTACAATTTCCACTTACAAAATAGGATGACAGAATCATAGTGATGACCACAATAAATCCTGCCAACACCACATCTGGTAGAATTTCTGAACCACTGCGTCCCATGATAGGTGTAAACATTTCAAATACAGTCCAACTAAGATACATCATATACAGATAGGGAATAAACATTCCCAGCATGTACATCATGACAAACTTTATTGTGGCACCTATAAAGGACAGGACAAAAAAACAAAAAGACAAAAAAACATAAAAGCTTTAAAGGACAAAAGCATACAGCTTTACTAATATATCCACATAGTGCTGCAAGGCCCAATACACAATACTGGTCCTCATTCCTGACATAGATATAGAAAGGGCATCTTATTTTGCATAGCCAATGCCAAGACAACACTTTCAAAAACACCACAAAACTATTCTTGTATTAAAAAAAAAACAATCCTGGTGTTCTGTCCCAAACACTTTAAATATTACAGTATTTTTTAACAACCATTACTGTCCATCCAAGTATCTGGATTAGTAACCCCACATAGTATTGGTTTTTAGCCTGAGACACAGAATGTTTTTCAGCAGTGGTTTTTCATTGTTGTTGTTGTGTTTTGGTTTTGTTTGGCTGTTTTTTTTGGGGGGTTTTTTTTTTTTTTTTTTTTGAAGAGTTTCTCCATACTTTCAGAGTGTCTTCAGTTCAAGAACACTTCTTCTTATTACAAAAAACGTCGCATGGCTACTTCGACTATTCAAATTGAAAGCTTAGGATTTCTTTTGCTTAAATAATAGACTTAGGAGGAAAACACTCAATACACAATCACAGAGGCAGATGTTTCACAATACAACCTCCCCCCCCTGAAAACTCATACCTTTTTGGCTGAATTCTTTATGAGTCATCAGCTTAGTGAGTAAAGGAAACGCTACCCATAAAGTACAAATGAATGCTGAACAAAGGCCCATCTGAGTAATCAGAGCCAATGCTACAGACCAAATCATCAATGAGGCATCAAAAAAAGTATCTCCCAGGTACTGCTCATTCATATTCTGTAACAAAAAAGCAAATACATTCATTACTAAGCATATTCCATGTATCACATCTCATGAGAACACATAGAAAAATCCTTATTTCTTGCATATAATTGTTTTCCTTGGACATAATTATTTTGATACACAGTATCTCACCATTCTCTTACCTACGACATTATACTTTTTTTATTTTTTAATTCTGCTCTGATTTAACTTGAAAAAGAAATTACCTGGGCTAGGGCAGAGGAAAGGCATGTACAAATGACAACACCAAGAAGATGAAAGGCTAATGTTTCAGGTACATTGGCAAACAGGGCCTTTTAAATACTTCTGTCCAATACAGAAAACTTTTTTGCATCTTTTTAATCAACTCAAAATTTAAGTCTGCCACAGATTAAGAACTACATTACCCTTCAACATTAGCAGCAAGTCAAACTTACCTTGTAGAAGTACTTCTTGGCTAGCGTATGCACAAGAATGAGCTTAGCGGCAGCTGCAGTGCCATACAGAAAAACAGAAACATAGAAATGGGTGTACCAAGAAAGAGATCGTCCAATGAGAGAGATGAACACGGCCACTATAAGGACTGACACCAGCGTGCAGACCCAACTTAACAGTGTTAAGCCAAATGCAGTGAAGAGTTTCTTCAGGTTAGGAATGGCTATGAAGAAGAAAAAAGAAGTTTCATTCAACAGTCATGTTTTCTACTGCATACTATCATCAAGACTGTAATTACGCCACAGTATAATTGCTTTAATGACCAAAATAAAACTGCATGAGGAGTGTGAAGATTTCTTAACAGCATGGTCTAAATCACTTAGCCTATTTCTTTGCTGATCTTTTTGCAGTTTTCCCTACTACAAGATTTATTACCAGAGTACTAGTGTATTTTGCAGGCTACCACATTCCCCATAGTAAATTTCTCTAGGGAACCAATGGAGACATTCTACCATCTACTAAGTAAAACTAAAACCAAAAACTAAGTTGCTTTTCTTGTAACTTCTTACTTCAAAAATGTTTGCTGGATTTTGGGGTGAGTGTTTATTTTGGTTTGATTTTTATAGTTTATATAGATACTAAGCAATTTTTCTTCCATTTTCAGATCTTTAAAAGATTTACTTTTAATCTTCATCAAAGGATAAGAAACATAATCATGATTCAGAAGTGCTAGATATCTAGGCCTATTATAGTCTTTCTCCATCATAATTATTCACTGATGAGAGATTTAAACACACAGAAACTCCTATGAGACACTGCACATCTAAAATTTATTTCTGAAGTCTATTGAAAAAGATGCCTTAATAGCCTGAACACTTCTTCATTTACTAATTGCTATTTGTTAAAATGTAATGGATTGTTTTGTTTTTGTTTTGGTTTTTTTTTAAAGAACTAGACTTACCTCTGGTTTTGGGCTGTAATATTTTCTTGCTTAAATAAAGAAAAGCAATTGCTGCTGTAATATAGTTCATAATGGTGCCAACACGAGCAGGATAAGCCAGGACAAATAAACCAAGTACGTCAAAGAACACAACATTTCCATGTCGATACTCAAAAGATTTAGCCAACTTATCTGATGTTGCTAGGTATTTTAGGACAGCTAGAATATTGTCACCTATTAAAAAAACAGATATACAACATAATTACATCAGGGTTGAATAATTAGTACACAGCATTCTTTTAAATATAAGTTCTTAAAGCTGTACTGAAATACCTTCAAAGACATGAATATACAACTGATTATTCTGAAATAAGTGTTTCATGGTACGCATAACATAGTATTTTCACGAGTTAATCTACACAGCTGCTACTAAAATAAGTATACTTGGGAAGCTTCACATAAGTAAACACTATTGCAATTAAGGGAGTAGTCAAGCTTTCGGCCCATAAGCCCTTCTTCAGATCTGATATTAAAGCACTGGATTCCAAGGCTAACCCTCAGAAGAGTTTATAATTTCCTAATCTTCCTCTTCTCCTTGCCACTAGTAACACCTCCATGTTTCCACAACTATGAATTACCTGTCTTTCTTTCCCTAGATGACTGTAAAGTAGGAGACAAGAAGGCTATTTTCCTTGGTAGCCTACAGGTAGCAACCACCTTTTCCTTTCCGACAGTACAACCAAAATATATGTGATCAAACAAGGACAATGCTTCTCAACTTTCATTTTGCTTTTACTTGACCTGTAAAAGTGCTTACTGGCTAAGAAGTCTGTCTTTTTTTTTTTAGCTGTCATACCTTTAGCAAGAGATGTTCTATGTAACCGCGACGACTAGTAAAATCATCTTTCCAAAAGGAATTTAGAAGTGTTATTTTCAGTCTTGCAACTGTATTGACACAAGAAAGAGTCTAAAAAGTCTTATTTGTGTCAGTCTTCTAAGCTGGCTTCTGTATAAGCTTAGAGGGAAATGGTCAAAATCCTGGAGGCATTTAGGATTTTGTTAGTTTTTCCTGGGAAACTAAGGGTCTTACTGTAATTTTCTTCACTGCAGTGTGTCAAATAGCCTGATATGAGCACAACCTGTTAGTAGAAAATAAATCCATAGTCTGTGTGCTACCACCTAAGTTTTACTGAGATCTATTCTAAAAGAAAAACCTCTGTTGGCAGATCAGTTTCTACGCCACCAACTTAACCATAAGCTTCCCATGATGAACATTAATCAATAAGGGACTTACTGAGAGAAAAGTAACGCAGCACACTGAACAATCAGGTATCAATGGCTAGTTTATAACCTTAATTAGATTCCAGTTACTTTCAAATCAACACCACTGGATGCCGATAAACTTTACCTTCCTAAGTTGACCATATTTCCTTTGTATTTTAAAGAAATGCATTCAGTTAATTCTTTATTCTTTAGAAGGATGTCTACGCTGTTCTAATTGTGTACTTAAAACTATGAATTTCTTGCAATGGTAGTCTTACAGCAAAATGAAAAAGCAGCTACAACCCTACTGTTGAGTAAATTACTGAATTCTTGAAATACCAACCTGCTCTCTGAATGGAATCTGTTAAAATTCTGTCTGATGTGTCATATTTTGTATGATAAATGTAGCCATTTTCAATAAAAGCCAAATCTATTCCTACAGAGAAAGAAAAAGCATGTTTCAAATTATGTAAATCTAAAACCTCAAAACAAACATGTGAAAGCCTCAGAGATGTTTCACACAAACCAGTGCTCTACTTTGTAGCCCACTCACTGTCCTTAAAAGATGAACAAAATAGTCTGCTTTGTAGAAGACAGACTAACTGGGATTCCATCTGTATTTAAAAAAACGACACTTTTGTAACATTTTAAAATATCTGTCCTTTATAATGTATTGATTTGCATGACATCTGTACACAAACTGATCTCTACTCAAGAAACACATGAAAATTTTTAATCATCTCAGCTTCACAAAAGATGTACAAGGTGCTTTCCAAACATTTACTAGTAAAACATGAGTAGAGATCCATGCTGAAAAGTAATAAAAAGCAGCACTGTGGAGCTACAGTAACACCTTCTCAAAATACCAGGGGTGTTGTCTTTACTTCTAATTTGTGAACAGCTTTTCAAATAGCCAGTCTGAAAACTCTTCAATGTCCAAATAATCTGCAAAAATAAACATTCACCAAAAAAAAGGTTTTCTGCAAGATTAATTATACATTCAGGGTATGCCAAACACATACCCCCCTCAGCTGCATACACAAAAAGCTGCTGTCTGCAATCTGAATCCTCACAATTTTGCAGACTTTTAACAAATCAGACCTCAATTCTACCAGTGGACAAAGAGGAACAAACTAGTTCTTGAACTCAATTATTTAATTTCTATTTGTTTAGAAAAAACAGAGGTCAGTGAGAATTCATTTTCCATTTATGATCAAGGTATGATTCTGAACAAATAAAGAACTTATTGTACAACATCAGGTGCTTTACTTTCAGGCTAGAAGCGTGCTTTGGAACAGTTCAGACTATGCCAACATGTTTTGTTCTAAGAATTAATTCATAAATATCGCTTTTCTTGAAAGTGACTCCAATCACAACCTGTATCAGATAGCAAGGATTTTACAGAAGTTTATATTCCTTTGAATTGTGTTTCTATTGTGTATTCTACATTTTTTCCCACTGGTCAGTCTCTGCAGAATGGATAGCAAACTTAATAGATTAGCAAAACCCAAACCTGCTGTCCTGTGCTTGATTATGGCCAAAAAAAGTAATGATAATGCATTAATTTTTAAGACACTATCCTAAAANTGGTGCACATTTCTTGTGGTGTAATATTATCATAAAAAAAAAAAAAAAAAAAAAAAAAAAAAAGAGACCATTTTGGTTTATCCATTAGGTACAGACATTTAATTACTGCAAGGAGGTTATTAGTATCATTACCAAAATGTTTCGAAACCGAGTATTTAATAGTGTACTCTTAATTCCCAGAGTGCTTCCTTATTTTCAGGAAACTTTTCCACCATGTAGTTTCTTTCTGGAAAATAGCAGTCTCAAAAAAAAAAAAAAAAACAACTCCTTAACAAACTGCATGACAAACCAAATCTAAAGGCTCTTGCCTTAGAAAAGAAGCAGGAAAATTTGCTCCCAGACTGAAGACAAACCAAATTTGAGGACCTTCATATAGTGCCCCACAGAACAGTTTCCTTGTTATAAACTTAATCTAAATGCTTGCATAATGCACATTGACATGTTGTCCGGTAACATACCTGGAACATTGCCAAAGTCCCGGTAGATACGGAAGTCTGTATCTGCTGGGATAATACCACTCTGAAATATTTCCTGTGCCACCACAGAAGCAAAGGGATGTTTGGCTGCAGCTACATATGCTTGTACCAACCAAGGATTCTCAGGTCCTAACAAAAGATGAGCAGAAAGTTCACGACAAATATTTTTGAACTTGAGTTAAGATACATATCTTTATGGTAACAACGCAAAGAAACTCACTAGAATTTTAATGCTGTTACCCCACAGGGTACATACTAAGTGCATTTGTGTTGGCTGAAAGACTCAAGCTTGAGAGAAGGAATTAGTCACATGGGGAAAAAAACCCACTGAACGTTCAATGGCAGAGTAGATAAGTCATCTCACGGAAAAGACTCAGCACTAATAAAGAAGTCACAACTTTTAGCAAAGTGTCCAATTTTTCACCTGTGTATCACACCTCAAAATTGTTGTTTAGAGAAGATTTTCTCCCCTAAAGCATTCAATGCAGGTAAACAATTATGCAGCTCCAGCACTAGAAGGAAGACTGCAGTCCAACTAGGATGGAGCAGAAGTTTAACTTTAGCCTACAAAACACAGAAGTTTTGGTGCTTCCTGAGCAGCAGATGGAGTTGTACTGTCAACATCTCCCTGAAAATATTCTGAAAGAACTGATGTAAAAACTGAATAAAGCACATGAAAGTATGAGCATGTAAGATATACGAGATATCCAAATCCGGTATTATCTTGATGTAAAAGGGAAATACAACTTCTGTAATCCTGTCTACACAGGCTTCTCACCTATGAGGCAACTTCTGTGGCAGTGCTTTAGCCTACACGTATCTAAAGATGAAGAGCAACTTATTTGCTGCACAGCGTTGGGAAAGAGGCACAGAGGTTCTCCTGTCTTTGCTTATGAGTCATTTTCAATACTCCTTCAAGTTTACATTTTTTATTATCAAATTATCCTAGTGTAGAAACTGGACACAATGCAAGCTCATACCTGTTTGAAAAACAAGTTCTTTTCCTCCTACACCTGCTGCCTCCAGGTTAATAAAAGCTCTAATTGACTTGGCCCACTCATGTTGTGTAATGAAGCCGTGACTAGCCTTGATGGGAAAACAAAAAAAAAGTAGGTCAAATATCTTCCAGACCAGCCTAAATGTTATTTTCCATCACGTATCATCATAACTCAGAATTGGATGAGGCAGCCAAGATCCCTTACAACACAAACAGATGCAGAAAAGAAAGTCTTCTAATTAAATTAATATGGGTAATATTCTTAAGTATATTTTTCCCTTTGAAATCAAACACATTTTCCTCACAATGTTAAGACTAGCATTTAACTAATATTTCAACAGATTAATATAAGCCATATCTGCAGTTACTTTTTGCTTTATCAGAGTCTTAATACATAGCTTTGAAATATATTTTATAATTCTGGCATATTCTCACCTGCAAAATATTTTCTTCTGCACCATTAAACAAGAATATGACAGCATGCTGCAGGGGCTCTGATGATTTTGAAAGTGTGTTAAGTATTTCAAGCATCACTGCGCAGCTAACAGCATCATCACTGGCACCTTAAAATAATCAGCAGAATAGAATGGCTTAAAACAGACACACAGAATTGCAACAAAGACCAGAGAAGAAAAAAGCTTTATGCTATCTCAGTCACTTAATCTAACTCAGGTACAATTAAATCAAGCTTTAGTATATTTTCTGCTACTGTTTGCACCCTGTGTCTGTACTAGTTAAAAGCAACAGGGGAAAGAAAAACAACATTCAAAAGTTGAGCAAGTGAAGTACAAGGTATCAAATCCAATACTACTGTTCAAGGAAGGAAGACTAACAAGATTACTAAGCAAGTAAAGTGATCATTATCTAATTTTCTAAGAACAATACAAATAAACAAGGACATAATTTTCACTTACAGCATACTCAAATTTTAAAAAATAAATATTCCCACACAAGTCACCCTGAAGCATTCTGCACTGTTTACAATGCATTCAAGCAAGTGGACAAAACCTCAAAGTAACGTAACACCAAGACTGCAAAACAAAGCAAAGGCAATACCGGAATTCATACCTTTAAAGCATTCTTAAATAAAAGTATACATTATAATACAGTATATTCATGATCAGATGCTTTCCACCATCCTTTTTTTTGCAGAAAAACCCTTCTGCTCTGAGCTCAGTGGTTTGTTCTCTTTGAGTTCCTCATCCAACACTATTCTATACTTACTCTCACTTCCCCACTTCCCGTGCCCTGCCATTTTTTAAAATCTTGATTAAGCATCTATCTTTTAGCCAATGTCTCCCATTGCCCCATCTCCCTCACTTTGGTGCAAGCTGTAGCATCTTCCGACCCGAATCCAATCAATAAAATTTGGGAGCAGACAGAGAAATTTAACCTCATTCCTTTAGGCCTGGGTTGCACATATGATGCTGATGTGCACTGAGATGATGACGACAGCGTGGTCAGGCCTAAGCATGCTATTAGGGCAGACTCATTAGATGCTAAAACTACTTATTTTACACATAAAAAAGCAGCTTTTCAGAAGCTTGTAACTTGGCAAAATTTAGACCTATCTGCCCCTTCTGTGAAAAGCACATATTCCTGATACAAACAGGGACCTCAATCTAAATTTTAGCTTTAGTATGGAAGTTCTTTAGAATAAATAAACCCCAAATCTTTCCAATACACTGTTCTCTAATCTGTTTCTCAGAAATTAATGCCTTGTTGTGTCAAAAGCTTTCCAAAAAGCTCCCCAAAAATATCTGATTTAAAGCCCTGATTATATTGCTACCCGGATTTATCAGTAGTCTACTCTTAGCCACACTGAGTTCTTTTATCTAACTTATGCTGTGTTGAAAATTCAGCAGAGGAGCGATTACAGTTTTCAGTGAGATTAATCACTTATCTGCCTTGCTGTGAAGCTAAGAAAAATAAGTTCTTGGTTTCAACAGACATACAGATTTACATCTGATTAAAGCAGCCATGTAGCCAGACTATGGCACTAGCTCACAGAGAAAGTATCCTCCTCAAATACTTCATATACAGCAAAACTGATGGGAGGTTATAATAGATTTTATGGCAAGTATCAGCTACATCTACAATGACAATTTCAATATGTTTTTGCCTTCTTTTGCCTAGAAAATAATCAAACAGGCCATATAAACTGAAAATTAGTACCATTAGAACAACAGATATGTTTTAGGAGTTCAGAGTTTATGGTCTTCCTTCAGAAGGAATTCAGGCTTTCTAACACTGAAGCTTTAATGCTTTACTGAGTTTTGCTTTACTCATTTTGTATGCATAAGCATCAATAGCAGATTATGTTTTATTATCTGATTTTCAGCTATATTACTCATTGATCACTGAGTCCTGCTGATTATGGTTAAATAACCCATTTCTGGTAATGAAAAAAGCTGTAAGCAAATAACTTACACAACACAGAATAGAAAACAAAAGGTTCTTGCTTAGGTTATGTGCAAGTTCACACTAAGAAAACAAAAGACCAATTCCTCGATGTAAAGGGCTAGGCCACTTTGTGATTAAGGGCAAGCATAAAGGCTGATTTGCAGCTCCTCCACAGATTTCTGTATGTATAAATCACTTCTATTTTCTGGCACCTCCGTGCAAGGTTGATGAAATATTTTACTGTCTGAGTAACTGTAAAGAAAGTAATTGACATACGCTTAATTCTGTGTTACAACCCATAGAAGCAGACACACATTTCACACAGGCCATCAGTTTAAAGAGAGTTTTCACTAATTGTTGTATTATGCTTGTGAAGTATTCCTTTATAGTCTAAATATGGCTGCCTAGACTTAAAAGTACAGTTATTACCATCTCTGCAGTTCCTAAGTGACAGAGCATGTAGTTACTAAGCTTAATTTGGAAACTCATATTGCCTGAATGAGGAGAAAGAAGAGCTCTGTATAACATGTTGACAGACAAAAAGGCAGGAGTATGGCAAGTGGTTTGTTTCTCTAGCTCATACTCAACTGTTTTCTCAATAATAAAGACTATTTGCACATGCTAAAGAACAGAAGGTTTAACCCCAAAAATAAAGTATCATGTGGGGTGTAAATGAAGAAACTTCAGTAAAAGCTGCTGTGTTGGTGACTGAAGTCTGTAGGTATTTTTCAACTGCAGTAACAGGCACACACCTGCAACTGAGTGTTACAACAAAGGTTTTCAGTTCCCTACCTTCCTGGCATCGTGTATTTGCAAACCATGTATTTACAAAGCTGTTTATACCCTTGCTGCAATAACTATTTAACATGATTAGATTTATAAAAATGCAGAGGGACAAGAATAAGAGTACGCAACAGTGGCAGTGAAAGTAGCAGTGAGAGACATGTACAGACTACCAAAGCAACAGTACCTTGATCTTTGATCACTACAGCTTTTGAGACAGAAGCTTTGAATGTAGAAAGAAAAAAAAAAAAAATTGGCACAGCTTAAGGATACCACAATAAAAATTTGAGATAAAGTATGATACCAGCAAAGGGAAGGAAAAACATAGACTGTTTAGTGGGGGTGGAAACAATCTTTGGCACAAAGCATCCTGTGAAAAGGTAAGCCAGGATTAAATCCATACAGAAATATGGAAAGACCTGAACAACAGGTGGAAGCGGCACATGAACTACCTGCATTAGCAGTGAATTACAAGAAAGGCAGATATAACCAAACTTTCTAGCAATCTAAATACAGTATTTGTAATTTGCTGCCTACCAGAAAGTGAAGCTATGACTTCAATAGGACCAATATGTCACTCTAAATACTGCATCTCACTGAAATCAAGCAGACTAGTTGACACATGCAGTATTCTAGCATGTGGCTATAAGGCTACTTGGTATAAGACAGTGAGACAAGCTCTGTGGCTCATGTAATATAAAGAAACGCAGAATGAACATGTGGACCTACCCGGGGTATTTGGTACGGAATCAAAGTGACAATTGGACAACACTGCATGCTCAGCTCCATTGCGGGGTTCCAGCTTCACTACAACATTGGTTATGTTTGCATAGTAACTAGTAAAGCCTCCTAAAAAGTCAATGCTGAAGGAGCCTGTGGGCCTCTGTATGTCTACAGATATCTTGTGAGCATCTGTGCTTTCTTTTTCTATTGCCCTAATTTGATCTAAGAGGTAGTTAACTGCAAGAACTTCATTTGCTGGACTTCCAACTGTTCTGGGCCCAATTGCTGTTATGTTGTCAAGATATCCCCTGTAAGAGATAAATTACACATTCAGCATCAACACGTTCAACATTTACGATGTAACTTATCTACAACATAATATTTTTGTATATTGTTGTATTTCAAAACTCACAGTAAGTGGGAAAGACTAAAGCCAATGAGATGGTAACTGTAGTCAAGGTGCCAGAGTTCATTATGGTAAGGGGCATACAGTACTTATCTTTACTCAGGGCTCCTCATCTTACCTATCATGATATTAATCCAGTCTATTGGTTTTCTGGTTTGAACATACCAATCCAAAAAGAAACAAAAGAATGACTGGAGAAGCCTGAGATTTTATCTTTCGTAAAGTTCTGTACACGCATACATGCTCCATCCTGAACGTCTGAGTACGTACACTCTCAGCAAGACTTACACCAACTAAAAATTTTCGAAGAAGCTTTCCCAGACACTAAGTACTTTATAATACTACCAGCATTAAACTATGGAGGACACATTGTTTGATCAGCCCAAACCAGCACCTTTAAGAGGCAGCCAATACGACAGCTGGACCCCTTACAATACTTCTACCTACTTTCTGCAAGCGCTCAAGAGAGCTCGGAGCCCCTCTCTTGCCAGGGCAGGCAAAGACACAAGCACTCCGCAGAGGACAGTAACCCANCCCGCCGTACCTGGCGCGGGGGGCGCTGAAGTCGCGGGGCCTGGCGGCGGACGGCTGGCTCAGCAGCTGCCGGTGCGAGAGGTGCGCCAGCGCCCGCAGCCCCAGCAGGTACAGCAGCACCAGCGGCGCCCCCCGCGCCTCGGGCAGCGGCAGCAGTCGCCGCCGCCGCGGCCCGCCCCGCTTTTTCCCGTCCGC
>VXBL01008492.1:76019-102169 GCA_013400195.1 Aramus guarauna | reverse complement strand
CCGGCCCCCGCCGCACCGTCACTAACGGCCGGGCGCTGCGCAGCCGGGATCGCCCGTGCGCCCGCTGGGACGCAGGCTCAGGCCGCCGCTGCGAGCCTCCCCCCCCGCCCCCGGGCCCCCTGAGGAAAGCAAACGGCAACCGCAGCTGCCGTGGCCCGCGGGGTAACTCCGGGCGGACTCTGNACGGCGGCTGGCGTCGGTCGCGGTCCCGGTGGCCGCTGGTCGCGCGGAGCCGCCACACAGCCGTCGCTGCGCTCCGCTCCATCGGCCACGCGCTTATCCCCCGCTGCCGGCGCGAGCTCAGCCGCGCCACACGGAACCGGCCGAGGATCAAAAAGCCGCCCGGCCCCCGCCCCCCCCTCCGGCCTCGGCTGGGTACGGCGGGGCCAGTTGGCGGGGGGCGTGGCCACGGCGAGTCACGTGCGGGGAGGGCTCGTCAGCGCCCGCCCACCGTGGCGGTTGTGGGCCGTTGCGGGCGTTGCCTGTTGTGCTGTGTGGTGTTAACGATCGCTTCTCGCCTGGCGGCCCCGGGCGTGCCGCGAAACTGAGGCCGCGAAGCGCTCGGCGGCGGTTGCTGGTGGAGGGCTCTGGCCCGGTAGCCGTGGAGCCCTCTGTCCGCCTCACTCACAACGNATGCGGAGGAAGGTGTGCGGAAGTAACGATGGCGTTAGTGGGGGAGCAGTAGAGTGGCACAGACCAGCACACCAGAGGAAGGTGGTGAAGCCTTGCACACGTGAAGTCACAGAACTGGTGGTGCTTGGGGTTGCTGGGGTTTTCTCCCCCCATTGCATTATGTTTTTGGCATTTCAAAGCTGTAGCACTGCCCTGACCGGACCTCAAGTAGCCTGGGGTGAAGTGCAGCAACTCTTGGAGGTGCTAGTGAACAGCAGCTTCCAGTGAAGTCATGCCACGGAGAGCACCTGTGAGGGTGGGGGCCTCAGCTGTGAGACGCTGTCGCCACTGCAATGCTCCACTTGCTTCGCTCCAGGGGAGCAGGTCTTAGTGCCTTTGAGCGATGGGACAGAGCGGTTGGATGGTCATTCTTCCCATCTTTATTATACCGCTTTGCAATGTACCTGGCTGCTCCTGAAGACAGCATAAAAGATACTTGTCTCTTGCGCTCTGTGACGTAATCTGGAAACAAAATATGTAATTATGTGATCCAGAGAAGTGGCTGTTTCCATATATCTAGTGTTGCTGATGAACACTGAACCTTGCTGCTTTCTACCCTGCCTCTGTGTTGAAACATGGAAGCTTTCTAATAGGAGTTGCAATATCCTTTGGGATGAAAAAGTCTGAAGGAGTGGTGCACGAAAATGTGATGACTGTGCTCTCTGCGCACGTCAGGTGCTTTTGTAAATTTCCATATTCTGTCTTGGTGAGTTTTCTCATGTGCTTCACTGCACTCTCAGTACGGACAAGATTATTGCTTACGGTTTATGATTTACAACTCCAGATTATGTTACTACATTTAAGACCCATCACATACTTCTAGGCTGGAAGGTTTGTTTTATTCTGTTTTGCTCAATTTTTCTTCCTTCTTGCTTTTGTTTCATTTACATGTGTTACCTCCTTCTTCGCAAGTAGACAAACATACCCCCAGATTTGGTCCTCAAAAGTAGATTTTAGATTAGAAACAGCTCTGCTAGGAAAATTTGCAACATAAATGTTTTCTTAAAAATACAAGTGCATAATTAGTCCGGAGAAATGCTTGCAACACAAATAACCAAAGGTAATTAAATGTAAGCCCCCAAAAATGTGATGGAATGGAAGCTGCTCTTTGAAAATGTCCTATTAATAATATGTATGATAGTGAGGTAGTGTTACTAATATACATAAGAAAACATGGTTTTAAAGAAAGATGCAGCCAGATATTCAGTGTAGATCTGCATGTCTCCCTTGAAATTCCTAAGTAGGCCTTAAAGTTGTAGAGAGAATTCAAACAAGGAGCCAAGTATGGACTTTCATCTTTTATTTTGATTTCATACATAATATCATCAGTGCCAAAGTCCTGGGGGCCACCACTCCTGAAAACTCACCTAAGCAGCTTTATGCAGGGGCAGTTCCTCTCCAGCTATATATTTTGCTGCATTTCAGCTTGGCTATGTCAGAACAGGCCCTATGTTATTGATCTGGAGGGTAGTACACAATTTGACAAAATAGGAGCTACACATCATTTATTTTGGCTCTATGTTTACTTGAGGATTAGAACTGTAAAAGAATGCCATCCTTTTCTTAATGGTCTTTTGTCTTTCATTCTTTGAGCAGCTTTCATTCTTTGAACACTAAACCTCTCTCAGTTAAGAAAACGACCTGACTATAAAGATTTTGGTGACAGTCATACTCTACAGGTCAAAACAATTTCTAATATTCTGTCAATTCAAAATTCAGAAGTAATTTTCTGCTTTAGATCAGAAAGACTTCTGATGTTTTGAATAGCGACAGCCCTTTTTTTATCATCTGAGCACGGCATTTGGGAGGGCACTGTGTAGTGTGAATTAAGCTGGAAGTGTAGTGCATACACGTTTTGACATGACTGGAACGTCAGGGTCAAGTACATCAACAAATACAGTGCCATTTATTGCTCTGTTAGTCTGGAATGACCGATTTAAGATAATTTGATCTAATTTCCAAAAAAATGATTCAGCATAGATTCAGCTTGACTTTATGTCAAGAAGGCTGATGCTTAACCTAGTATCCTGCAATCTGCACTACTTCATTTTATCAGCTCACAACAGAGGGAAATCCCTTGTTCACTGAGCATGAATTATACTTGTCAATTATATTTTAAACAGAAAAAGGAAGAAATCCAATCTCATCCACAGAGACTATGGGCCTGCTTTGTTTTCTAACTTAGTAGCAAAGCCAAGTTAAATGATAGCAGGATAACATTCTTGCTTAACAAATAAATACAAATACAAATGTTTTCTAGGTTAAGACCACCATCAGCTATTTAGGGTAAGAGAACTAGAACACTGCCTTCAGAAAAGCATTAGTTTTGATTAAAAATAAACAATGATGAAGCATCCATCAAATAATTGATAAATTGTTCCCATAGTCATCTTTCTCATTCAAATGGGACTTATTTGTGGTACTAATTTCTTACCTTAAGCTTTCCATCCATTGGATCCTCTTATATCATTGACGATAAATTGAAAATCACTTTGTTACAAGATTTCTGGTAGGTATTAATACATCATGATCACAACTCCTCTTACATTCATCTTCAAGCTTGAGCTTTACAAGCTGTTACTTTTCCAGTCTTTTCATCCTCCTCCTAACTGTTCTCTGGTGATTTTCAGTTTTTCAGTAACTTTCCTGCATTGTTGAACCAAAAGAAGTATTTCAGTGCCTACACCAGTGCCAAATACAAAGGTAAAACCTCCTGCAGGGAGGCAGAGCTGTTTCTTTACTTTAACATAAGCATGCTGCCATGTTTTTGAAGTGTCAGTTCTGTCCAACTGTCTTGGGAATCTGTTTCTGTCACTGCAGCACGTTCCATCCATCCATCCATCCATCCATCCATCCATCCATCCATCCATTCAGTGTGCCATAGCTTCTCTGACAGGCAGGATCTTCCAGATCAGCTTTCAGTGAAATTGGAATTCAGCAGGAAGCAGGAAACCCTGTCAGCAGGATTTTACATCTTGAGTTTCCAGGGCCTATGGTGTCAGCCTTTCCTAGTGACACCTGCGGGTTTAGGAAAACCTTACTTTCCTGCGCTGAAGCCAGCATTGGACCATTGAGCATCTGAACTCTCCTGCTGCAATGGAGCTAGATCTTCACTCCTCCCTCAGGCATCAGATCTATCCTCTCTTTGATCATACAGCCATCAGTCACCTCACTCTTATAGCCACCATGTTGTGAGTGGAAGCTCATACTGCATCAATTTTCTACCCTGTCTTCGAGGGGTTTTTTTTGTCACCACTACCTACAGTTCAGTCCCCATCTCTTAGCTAGGATTTGTTAAGGCCTCTGATTGTGTATACTGCAAGCCTGAGAACGTTTGCCTTGCAAAATTGGTAAGCATTCAGTATTGCTCTGAATCAACAGGTGTTCTTCATTATCTGTAGCTGTTCTAGTCTTAAAAATTAAACCAGGAAGAATATTGTGAGAACTCAGTGCAAGAATACACCCTTGTAAAAATACAGTGCAGACTTGTGTAGCCTGTATTCAGGTCAGATAAAAGCAGCTGTTCAATTTGAGAACTCTTCTACACAGGCACACTTCATGCTCTCAAGGAAGTTTGCATTTCTTCTAACTGGTCTTTATTGCCTCGCTTTATCATATAACTCCACAATTCAGCATCTAGCCATGGATGGCATTGCATATGGTAGTCTAGTTTAAATGTCACAAAGGAATCTAATGAGCCATCCCTTGATGCCTGTGCTTTCAGCCAAATCCTTGTAAAAATATTTCCCAGACATCAACCAGAGGACATCTAGGGCTCATTTAGCCAAACGCATCCATCTCTTTCCTAAGGTTCAAGGACAGAAGACGCCTCATCAACACTCCAGACATACCCAAGAATTGGGCATTTCTACCATCATCCTATAATTAAAGCAGAATGATTAAACCCTGGTCATTTCAGAACTGGAATTGGAAGAACCACCCACAGATTCTATATTGATAGGGCGCAGATAGGTTGTTGTTTGCATCAGCACTGTACTTAATCATTTTGTTTTGATAAGCTTAAGCAGTGCTTTTCCCCCTTCCCTTTTTAGCAGTACTCATTTTCTGCATTCCTTCTCTTTCTTACCTTGTTATTTGTAATGGGAGCTGTAATCACAATCAATAATTACATAGAGAAAACGAACTGATTATTGCTTGTCAAAAAACAAAACAACCAACCTTTCTTCAGATAGACATACCCTCCCTTCACAGCCAATTCAGGCCCTATGTCATGCTCTTTCCTATGGATACTCTGCACCCTTTTCCATGCAGGGTCTTCATTCCCTTTGTTATTAAAGGGAGGCCAGGGCTTGATGTTACCCTGGAGAGAGGGGAGGACAGTCAGCACCCCCTGCTGTAATGTGAGGACAGAAGGCTTTTTCTGGTTTTGCTCCTAGCCTGGAAAGGTTCAGTCAATCTTAACGAATAATAATTTGTTAAACTGATAATAGGATTACTGGAATTCCGTCCAAATATAAGCCATTTATTCTTCCTTTATCTATTAAATATCTTGCCTTGTGCAGTCTGACAGCTTCTGCCAAACCCTAATCACTCAATCACTTGATTGCTACCTCTTTCTGCTCTTTAGCCCCTCCAATATCTGCCAGCTCTCCTATCTCCACAAAACACAAGCACAGAAATCACCTTCATCTGCCTAACAACATTATGCAACCGAATCACCTCCCTGGTTCTCCCTCTCTAATCACATCAAGATTAATCTCTTTTTTTCCTTCAAGACCTCAAGGCTCTCCACGCTCACCCACATTTCTTACCCAGTTTGGTTTAGCATCCCATGCCAGCTGTTTTGTCAGTAATGTCAGCCTGTTTATTTTTTCCATAATATTTCCCAATCCATGTTCATATCTCTCTTATGCACAGTCCTCAGATAATTCATGTTCAGGCTACCCTTATTACATCAGCAGTCATTTAACACCACAAACCAAAGATACAGTCATTTTGATAAATATTGTCTTAGTTGAGAAATCAGGTGACCTGGCAATATTTTCTCTTGGCTTACTATCTGTTTATATAATGCTCTCAAAAAGCTTTGGTCAGTGAAAAAAGAGTAAGTATGTGATAAGAGCTGGTAGTTCCAGAG
This sequence comes from Aramus guarauna, assembly GCA_013400195.1. Taxonomy (NCBI): domain Eukaryota; kingdom Metazoa; phylum Chordata; class Aves; order Gruiformes; family Aramidae; genus Aramus; species Aramus guarauna. The sequence continues at coordinate 96,399 of VXBL01008492.1, read as the reverse complement.
AGACAAGCATGATCACCACCAAGGACTGCTGAATGCAGGAGCCATAATTTCATAAGCTGCCTGTCCTTCCACCTGAGCACAGCTGACTGCTAGGAGACTTTGCCAGGCTCTGTGTGTATTTATGGTAGGCTGACCTTTTACATTTGTGCAGTTTATTTAAATAAGAACTGCACTCTAAAGACTTGTTTCCCACATCTTATATATACTACAATAATGATAAACAGCCAATAGATAGATATATTGTGTCTTTTTCAAAAGCAGACCTGTTCCAATTGAAAAATTGGTGAAGAAATTCTCTGGTGGAGAAAGGGATGAAATAACTTTGAAATCAATGGAGCTGAAACCATTTACAACAGCAGAGAACAGAGTAAATAAGTCCAATTTTGAGATTATTGAGAAAAAGGCACTTTGAAATGCATGTATAGCCAGCCTCTGTTTAAACCATTTCCAATTTTTTTCTACAAGCCTAATAGTAAAAGACAAGACATGGCTAACTCCTGAATGGTTAAATAATTCTTTATGATTTGGTTGGACAGAATTTAAGCATAGTCTCTTCCTAACCATGAATCACTGTTATTCTCTGAAGTACAGATGTTCCAGGCAGATTCTCATTTCACTTCACATCAAATACTTCCTGTAGCAGTGTACCTATGAACATATTTTGTGCTTACTCAAGCACTTAAGGTGGAAGCTAGCCCTTGGACTCAGTGACAGCTGAGCTGACAAACTAGATTTGAACAGAAGTGACTCTTCCTGCCAGCTGGAATAAACTGTTTTCTCCAATACATGAATGGAAACCTGAAAGCTCTCTTGCAAGTATTCTAAAATGCTTAAGTGCTAAACAAGAAATCATGTAAGTAGTGCGGTCTACATTTTTTTCTTATTTCTTAAGGAGAAATGAGAGAGCCTTAGATTTAATTTTGAAATGTAAAATGTAGAGAAAATAAACAATTAGGGACAATTACTGTACAAAGCTGCAGGTTAGCATAAAGATTCCATATGTTGGAAATTGTGAAAATAATATTTTAGCCTATTCAGCTGAGAAAAAGCTGCTATGGTAGTAATTCATAATAGTTGTTCTGGATAACTCAAACTAAATGATATGACTACAGATTAAATGTATGTAGTAGGAAGGACTGTAGAAAGTGAACATTCAGTGCATTATCAATAAAACCATTCTGTTTTTAAGCCACAGTCATGACAGGCCATGACAATATTCCTTTGCTCATAATCTCCAATAATTTCAGTGAATATAATATTAAAAAATAATCTGATCGACCAACTGATGAACTATTCCAGAGATCATTATTTTGTCTATAGACTTGAACCTCCATGACTAAGAAATAACACACTACTGGAATAATGAAAAATGCTTCACAAAAACAAACTCAAAATAGCAAGCAAGTCTTTCAAGACTCTTTACTGCAAAGAACCCTGTTCTTGTCCCATATATTTTACCAGGTACTAGAAAAACCTTTGGGGCTGTTAATCTTTAAAGGCTTCTTCTCACCTGACTGCCAGCTTACTGTCTGATTCCTAAGTACTGACATGCCTCATGCATTTAAAATGGATACAAAAACCGGATACAAACTATTAATGGAAATCTTCTCATTTTGATTACATGGCATATCCTTATTTAGTAGTTCCTAGACTTGGCAGCATCAAGCAGCTATTCTTCCTCATTCACAAGGCTAGCCACGATACCTCATTTTCTACATTGTGATATTTTCTAACAGACTGAACAGAAGTTCAGTGCAACTGGCCAAGCAGACTTCAAAACCCTCCGTAGGCCTGCAGTGAGCATATGAAGAATTTTCTTCTGCTTTCCATTGAGTGGCACGGGAAAAGGACAAAAGGCCAAAGTCGTAAGCTACAGTGAGGAAGATTTAAATTAGATATTAGGGGGGAAAAATAACAATGAGAGTGGTACAATACTGCCATGGGTTGTCCAAGGAGGCTTCATCTCTGCTGTGATCAACAAAACCTGTTTGGATTGCTGTTTGTTTCCTGCTGGCTTACAGCTCTAACTATGTAAGAAATGTAGTCTTGTTTATCATGGTCACTGTCACATGAACGTCTGGTCAGTATAGCTTGGTGTCATCCATCTATGCACATACAATTGCTATACAGTTTATTGTTTTCACAGTGGAACTCCGGAAGGTAACATGGGCCTACAGAGTTAGGAGGGAAAATAAGCCTGTGAAAGAACCAGACCTACTGATCCAGCTTATATGTATCAGGTATAAGAAAATCTGGCATAAAGACATCTTTCAGCTCACAGCCTCCGGGGTTTCTCAGACAGCAGCTGTGCAGCAGCATAGCACATAACCCCTGCCAGCATGGGGAGGAAAGAAGAAGGGAGACGTGAACAGTGTCACAGCTGACAAGTCACTCTGAAACTTGGTCCACAATTCTGTTATTGTTCCTCATTGACACCACTGGAGTCACCTACCTTTCCTTGTCTATAAGGCAGTTTCTGGCCTCACAGCTTCATGGGGTGCATGAATATATTAATTGTGCTACAATTGCCATGTGACTTTCTCCTCTGGACTGAGCAGCCCCGTCTGCCAAGTTTTGTTCTTGGTCACCTTTTTCTGCCTTTTGTGTTGTGAAGGCACACAATGAATTTCTCAGAATTGAGGAACAGCCCCAGCATAGTGTTTTGCCCAGCTGGGTCATTTCACCAGTCGGTTAACTCCATAACAGCACACATGGTAGCAGGAAGGTGACGAAAAGATGGCACCCACTTTTCTGCTAGCCCATTTAAACACATTTCACAAACTGCCCCATAATTCTTTTTTGCCATGCTTTCGACTTCTCCAGCCCTACAAAACAGTCTTGGAGAATCCTCCCAGAAAATTAGAATGTCACCACACAAACTCGCTGACTTCCCACTTCAAAAAAGGCTCCCCCCCAAGAGAAATACATGTGTCTTAGTTATGCAAGTCAGCTGTCTAATCCATATGTTCATACTTCCCTTTACCATACACAAACTACACAGATTACTGATCAAGTCATAAGGTAAACACACAAGCATGTAAATAAAAAGATTACAAGAAGAGAGAAGCTACTGCAACAACTCACCCTCCCCCCGCAACCATTACAATAGCAGGCTATAGCCACCGCAAGCTTAGCGCAAGGCAAATTATTAGGAAACACAGAATCTGTTACAATAAACTAGCAGTGAAAGCTAGGAGGTAAAAATTTTATGACATCCAGCAGTACATACGGTATTGGAGGACCTTATAAAAGAAATCACACAACAAAGGGACTGCTCTGATACGGTGAAGTTTCTGACCATCTGTGTTGAAGGCTCGGGACCAGAAGAGCATATTCAAACTTTCTATTATTTCTGTAGTTGCTGCAGGCCATGCGATGCTTAGCTGTAGCCAACATCTGCCTAACAGCACTATTGTAGAGGAGCCACAAATGAGTTTCATATTTGAGCAAACATTGGCAGTAGCTGCCCTAGACCACCTGGCAGTTAGAGGTCAGCTGACACATCTGAACTTTTTGGTTGGCCCAATAGTTGAGTTCAATAGAAACTGTGGACAGCAGTCCAAGTCTAGTACAAGTAGTACAGTGCAGATATATTATTAAATTTGCCTTCCTTCTCTCATTCCCTCCACCCATCCCTGATTTTGCTTTCTCTCAGCTCTAGTCAGGACAGAACTTTGTTTTTCTGAGAGTAGGTGGAGTCAATTGACTTTTGAGGAGGAGACGAGGGGATTCTTATAAAATCTGACGGCTTACACATCCTGAATGAGACAGACTGGCTTGTTCAGATAGGCTGTGCATACAAGGAACAATGAGTAAGATGACCAGGTGGTTTGCAGCACAAGTCAAGAATTTACATACAACCGAAAGGTGAAGGAAGATCTTCATATCCCATACAAGCCTGGGTTACCTGAATAAGGTAATTTCTTTATGCTATACTTTATTACTTCAACCTTGCTGCTCAGAGCATTCAGCTCCTTTTTTCCATCCTCATATGCTTTGTCAGTAAATTGTCAGTAAATCATGTTTGTTAGACTGGCTCTTACTAAAATGATGTTAATGAATTTAAAAAGGAGAATTTTATTAAGAGGTCCTCTTGAATTTGTGTCTGAAGAGCAGTAACTAGGATGCCTCTATTATATTTGGAACTGTGGTGGCATGAGAGCAGCAGCAGAGCCAGTCTGAGTATTATATGAAGACCAGAAGGTATCTGAATGTGACAAGCATAGTAAGTACCTGTTCCCTGGCTTTGTGCAAAGGCACATGTGTGAAGGAGGTTTCAGCTTAAATTGAAATTTATTTCTGTGTTTCTTTCCATCTTTCTTATAATACAACAATTAAAGCAAGATTATATTAGTTAATCTGTTGTCAATTTATTAAAGATCTACTTTGTACTTAGCTTTTTGTAGTTGATTTTGCTGAATAGTTCCTGCTTCAAGATAGTCTGGTTTGTGGTTCTGTCCCAATACCAGCCTTTGCTAAAAGTAGTTTTGCCTTTGTGTATATCAAGTGTGGTTTTCTTCTTTTTCTCTGGTAAGTCCAAATCTAATGTACCACACTTGTACTGGAAACCCAAACCAAACCCACACAAGCAAGTCATGTTTCTTCATCTAGGCAGGGAAAAACTTAATACTTGCCTTTTTTGTCTTCTTGGGGAACCTGTTTCTGCAAAGTGCTAAGTATCACCAGCTCCTAGTGGAGTCCACCCAGTCTCTAAGAGAGAGTGAATACAGTTATTTGGGGAGTTTTATGTACAACTTGCATGAAAACAAGAAGATGAGGATTCACGGCAACAACAGTCTTTTACTGATTCCACCACCAAGTTGTTCTGCAATGTGCAGCAGATATATTAAACTCAGTTGCTCTTCTGTAAAAAGCAAATTAGAACATGGAACACAAGATAACCAAGTAACGCAAGTATCAGTCTTCACAAGTTTACATAGCACCCTAAAATGGAAGCCGTCAGACAAGCTTTATATTATTTATTATTGTCTGATAAACTTTCTGAATCATTGACATGAACAAAAGCAGAAATAGCTTGGAGAACTTGCAGAGCATGAATAAAGGAACACCCCTAGTACTATAGAAAGTGCCTTTGTACCTATCTAGCTGCAAGGTAAAATTTGCACTTTTGCTTGCATGTTCCACCATAAGGCGAATGCTACTACTGGCAGAGCTGCCTGCTCTTGCTGATGCACACACCCAGCACAGACGACAGCATTGTGGCTTTCCTGAGTGAAGCCCTCTCTCACAAGGCATTCATTCCAGCTGCCATGGGAAAGCTTGGAGGTAGGAGGCAGTGGGATGCTAGGCAGAATGCTAATGCTTCCAGGCATGGCTTTACACTCTTTGAGGGATCTTGTGTGTAACCAAGCACAAAGGAAAGGGCAGTTTCCCTGCAGGTTTTTCTTCCTTTCTCTTAAAAGGTTAGTTTCAAGGGCAAAAGGAGAAGTCGAAGACATTAAAACCTTACCATTTACCATGACTCAATAGCTAAGAGCAAAAAGAGATTCTGGGTGTTCTTTTCAGCTTATTTTTTTTCTCAATTACATGCTTGTAAACTTTTACTTGCAAGTGAAGGAGAGAAGCAGAGCATGGTGACAGAAACAAGAAGTCCTCCCATTGCAACATGTACACTTTTCCCTACTCTGTTCAGGCATTCCAGCAATTCCCTGCAGTATGTAGCTGCACTGCTTTCAAATGAGTAGGGCTTGTGGGAGATAACTACCTCATTAACTAATCACACAACTGAAATAGTAATTTCAGTATGGATTTGCATGTAACACTGATCATTAAAAGAGACTGGAGGCTGAATTCTGAGCTGTGACATAAAAGATGGATTTGCAGACAGGAAAAAGCCTTGTGAACAGTAGGGTCTGATTTATACCCCTCCTAGGGCAGAGTTTGCCTAATGAAGGTGAAGGGTGCTGGGTGGTGTCAGGAAGTAGTAGCTTTTATCATGCCTGCTTTAGTCTGGGCGCTGCCTGGTAAGTAGCAGGGTTTCTTTTATCTGTCTTGCGGCAGAAATCATAATCCCTTGCCCAGGCATGTCCATGCAGAGTGCAGTAATATCAGTATCACTCTGCCTAGGCAGTCTCATTTGGTCTGAGTGTTGCATCCTTTTTTTTTTAAGGTTCTTTGGTGCCTCAAAACAAATTATGACCATGCCAGTTGAGCCCAGCAATATAAGAAGACATGGCTTCAGCTTGGTCTAGTTTCTATATTTCCTTGTAGCGTCTGAGCAGTAACACAAGTATTTATGTTTTCAAGCTCACAAAATTCATAGCCTTTGAAAGTGTTAGCTGCATTTTGCAACTGAGAAAAGAGAGGCACAGCAAAATCAAATCACTTGCTCAAGGTCACCCAGAAACTGTGGTAATAAAAACCAGATTCCTTCATACAGACCTCAACCACCAGGCATTCATCCTTCTCTTGTGGCTGAGTTTTAAGATTTTTCAGGATGTTGTCTGAGACCTTGTGCAACTGATTAATCTGTCTGGATATGTCTGTCATGCAGATATGCCCAGTGCCACATGTTAGTCCAAAGTATAAGCCAGACACATGGCAGCAGAATGATTTTGCTTCTGATCCCTGCCAGGCTCTGACAGCTGCGTTCCCCCACCCTGCTGCAGTGTTTTAGGTTCTCCTGAGATCATGTACCTCAGTGGGCAAATCATGAGAGTAGTGACTGCTGCTTTGTCCTGGATGGCTTGTAGTGGTATGGATTCCCTTAACTCTCATCTTTCCCAGCTGCACACAGGGAAGATAAATGTAAGTATAGTACATCTTTACCTATCTTTAGCTCACGTTCTCCCTCTTAGAACAAAACTGCTTCCACTGCATTTTGTACAATATGCCCACTCAGAATTTTATATCCATGAATAAACAAGAAAAAAGTAAAGAGGAATGTTTCCCTCTCTCAGCCAGATCCTATGTCCTCCGTGCACTGCATCATTACTCCAAGTTTGTGCATGTGCCCCATTTTGGCAAAGATGCTTTGCAGTGCTGGACCCATGAATGTTTATAAATGCTCAGATGTTGAGGACTTCAGAAGTTTTACACAGTGTTCCTTGCAAGTTACTCACACTATAAAAATGGCTATATTGGTTCAGGTCAAAAGGGGATTTTTAAGATTAAGAATAGACTAAGCATAAAGTGATACTTCCCATTTTCTGACTACTTGCAGCTTGGAGACTTATTGAGCCAGGGATCATTTTTAAGCATTTGATGATCCTGAGTAGTTTAGTATAGCACGGATTTATCTAATATTTCCATGTAAAGTTTTAGTATGCATCATATTATGTGGCAGGAAGAGCCGAAGTTTTGCAGCATACAGGTAGTGTTCAGATGTCTAGTACCATATCTAATACTAGTTCCATAATACACTCCTCAGAGACCAGAGTAGCACCCACTTTCATGCTGAATACCATTTTTGAGATTACACACCTCCTGTTTACACAGGAAGAAGACCTATGGCCACTGGAATTACTAAGAAATTATTGTCATGGGTCTGAATGAGAGTAGTGCTTACAACAACAGCAAGAGTTAGTATTACGTTCATACGTTCCCACTCTTTAGTCAAAGTTGCCACTTCACATGGGATTTGAGAGACAAAGCACAAACAGAAAAAACAAGTTTACAGTATTCCTGGAACTTATGCAATGATTAAATAAACAGTATCAAAGTTGAGTGGATCCCATAGTGACTACTTTGAATTTGAATTCTTCTGGTTTTAACTGTCATTTTGGTATTTTGCCAATTGGAAAGTGAAATCTTTCTTTGAGAGGCTGCCATTTCAGGAATGGAAAATCCACTAGGTTCAGACTTCCAGATAAGTGAAGTAGCTTCCATTTATTTCCATTTACGTGGATATCCAGAAGATTGAAATGGACAGATTTCCTGCCATTTTAAGGTTAGGAATCTTTTCTTTTTTTCTACCTCTTATTCTGTCACACTAGTGATACTACTTATAGGAGCAACTTAGCAAATACAGTCATGCTTTATCCATACACTCAATTATTATGAGATGCTGATGGGTACAAAGAACTGCCTTGATGGCTTTGAAGTTTGTGAAGTTTATTGCAATGCCCAGGGAATGTTAGAGAATATGGTATCCTGTCAGGCATTTAATTTTCTCATTGTTTACAATAATGTATTGTTTTGAAAAGTAGGTGGAATAAGGTTCTTGAAGTTAGTAGAATAGGTATGATCCTGGGCCTGTCTTTGAAAATCTTAGTATCTGTGTCATCTCTTCCCACTGTCTTCTTTTCACATCTTTTATATTTTCACATCTGCATGCTTCTTTTTTCTGCCCTCCTTATCTGAATACTTTTCCTTTCTTAATTTTTTTTACTTTCTTTGTTTTACTTTATACTCTGCCTTCTCTCTCCTGGGGCATCTATTTCCCAGGTAATATTTTCAGTCAAACCATTGAAATGCATATTGTATTTTCACTTGGTAATTACTTGTGTAAGCTATTCCTAGAATCTTTTAATTAATTTCCATAACACTGGGCCTTCTACTAATTTGCAGATCTGTTAAAAATCCTCACCATCATCACCACCACCCCAGCAAAAAAGCCCTGAGAGAAGATTTGAGAATTAGAAAGGATGCAGGCGAAAGACAGCAATCCACCAGATGGTGGCTATGGATGGGTTGTGGTAGTGTCAGCCTTCATGGTGATGGGCCTCACTGCTGCTGTCCTCAAGACTTTTGGTTTGTTCTTTGTTGAAATCCAGCAGCACTTTGATGAACTTGCGAGCACCACTTCCTGGATCACATCAGTAACTATTGTCATCTTTCATTTAGGAGGTAGGTAGAAGTGCTAGTCTAGCACTTTATTTTAATGTTGTAACTACTCAAGAAATTTTTACGAGCTTCCTTAAAGAAGCTCACAAAATGAAAACAAGTAAGAAAAATACTTCCTTCTTCTGTCTACAGAAAATTGGCATTTGGTTCCTCTCATAAAAATGTATCCATGCCTCAGACAGGGAGTGAGTTAATGAGAACTCTGTATATACACAGGAATCTGATTGCTTTAAAGAACTTCATGTACCTAGATTCATGATTCAATTTTCCTACAGGCTTTGAATCAAACTCCTTGGAGATAATCCTAAACTCCAGAGCTTGTTGGATCAAGCTCTTAAACCAGTTTATGTAAGTTCACTGATCTCACAGTGACTGTCGCTTTCTCAAAGTACTTTAAGGCATAATGACTGTCACCCTAGCAGATAAGCAACCAGGTACCTAAACAGTGAACTCTCAGTCCTGCTTTCCCCCCCACTTCTCCTTTTTTGTCTTCATCCAGATCCCCATTCCTTCCATGATTTGCCAGTTCTGGCTCTCCTTTTTTCCCCTTAGAATGATTCCAAGTCATTGATCTAACAGAATACTCACTGAGTTTAAAAAAAAAAATATCAGTTCACTCATAGAAAGCATAAATAAGACAAGACCATGCAAGCAGAGAGGAAGGAAAGAATGAAGTATCCCAGTCAAAGGCTATGGGATCAGGTCAAATACCACATCTCACCAAACAGAGGGAAAAATAACAAACATACTGCGCTTGACTCTTAACTTAGTTGTTTACAGAGTCCTTTGTGCCCTTGTAAACTGGATGATCCTTCGCCATTATGGTGAGGATTCCAAAAATGTGCAGGCACAAACTGTACAGAATTTGTGAAGTCTGCTCTACATATTCTGATAAAGATATATAGTTGCAATAGGTAAGTATCCTTACGTAATAAATGCTGTCATAAGTTTGTTTGTGAAGGCCCTTCATTGCATAGACACTTTGTAATTATATGCATCCTACTCAGTCCACACCTACCCGTATTATTGCTTGTAATTTCAACTGATCTTTCTGTGAAAAATGTATTCAGAAGAACAAAACAGTAATTCAAAGACAAAGTGAAAAGATAAAGCAAGTATGGATTGAAAAGATTTTATCAGTTCCATAAACTGCTATCCTTGATGCTTGATTTGCAGTATTAGAACTTGTTTCATTTTGACAGAAATAATTAAGTGAAAAATCAGTGAAAATCCTGCTTGTCCATCTACTCCACAGACTACAGAAATGAACAAATGGGAATCTATCAATTTGGTTTAAAAATTAGATTTATCACAGAACTGTTGTCATTCAGACAAATGAACTTAATGAGAAGAAGAAGCCAACATAGGAAGATAAAATAACTCAAAGTCCTGGTTTAGTTTTTTGTTTGTTTGTTTTGGTTGGTTGGGGGGGTTAATTTTTTTTTTAATATATATTTACATTATATAGGAATGTATCGAGGATAGAGCATGTTAAACAATAATATAAAGAATAAGCCAGCAAAACTGTATTTGCCTAGTCAGGTGTGAGGCTGGCCTTCTTCAAAGAAGGCAGCTATAATTTTCAGCAGAAATTGTTTTTCATCCTTTGAAATCCTATGAAAATAATCCTCTTTCAGTGAATACAGCTTGATGGCCAGATGTTCCAAAACTCTTCTGTATAGCAGTTCGTAATGTCTCAGATCAGTATGTAATTTTCCTTATCTTCTCCTGCCTTTGCTTCATTTATAGGGACCAGAAGACTTTCTGCTGAAGATCATCTGAGCCACCAGTTCTTTGAGCATCTTTCCTGGCCTGGCTTAGTCTTTCTTGATATGTTCCTCTGGGAAACCTTCAGTGTCATTTGGCTCAGTATGAAGGATGATAAGTGAATTACTAATTCTTCCCATTTGGATCCTTTCAACAGCAGCTCTGTGCCCTGTGTGGAAGGACAGCACATGCTTCTACTTCTGGGGTTTGCATCTGCAACAGGATGTTCAATTTACCACAGCAAGGTTTCTCCCCATCACACACATAGACCTTTTCTTGGTACTGGTGTACACTTCCCATCACCTATCTCTTTGCACTGTGATTATCATCCCTTTCCATTGTTTGTGAGTTTTCTGGGTATTGCCCTTTATTGCCCTCTGGACCCTAACTATCTTCTCCATTTATAGTTCTGTGGCTAGTTTCTTTCTTCCTCCTGCTACCCTGTGTTCAATTTCTGCCCCTTTATTCTCCTCATTGTCTTTTAAAAAATTGCTTTTTTGTAGTATTTCTGCTCCAACCGCAGATCTTTCTCATGTCTTCAAGCACTTCCATGGATCTCTCTTGCTATCCTGAGTCTACTTTTCTTTTGTTCATCTTATATGTAAGATTCTCCAGCTGTATATGTTTTATCATGTCTCATCCCTTCCACTACATCTTACAGACCATGACTGAGTTCCAGTCTAATTTTTACATGCTTATCAAGTAATTGTATTTTTGCTGTAAATGCTGATGAGACACGAGGTTTTTCTGCCAGCTGCCTGCTGTCAGACAACGTACATCCTGCAGATTTTGCAGACATTATTATCTCTTTGCCAGCTTTATTTCACTTATCCTAGCTACCAAATTCTCTTCATTCTTATCTTGCTTAACACAGCTGAACATAGAAAATGCACCTACAAACTACTGTGAAACCTCCCTTGCTGACTGCCCTCCTTCATTGTCTCCCCACTTATTTCAGTTTGTGAGCATGGTCCTTTTTAACCGAATTTCATTTTATCCCCGAACTCCGGTTTCCAGAATATCAATAAATCGCAGGGAGCTGACTCCCTGTTTGCACTACGAAGCCCCACCGAGAAGTGGTGGTATCAGGTGTTACTTGGGATCCCTCTAGTGGCCATGGTTTTTAGGAAAAAAAAATCCAATACTTGGAGTTTGAAACTATCCCCACAGAAGAGAGTGTCTTTCCATGATAGGTATGGCCTTGGTCTTCACTCTGTGATGCTGATGGAACAAACAGCCAGGCAGTATAATTGATCATTAATTAAGCAAAAATATCCCTAACATTTCAGGTGCTTCCAGACAGTGACTAGAGAGCAGGGCTTTGGTTTTTGGAATTGCTCCACCGAGCGAGACCTGTACCTGGTGCAACTTTGCCCTCGTGTGTTGAAAAGTTCCTGCAGTCTGCTGAGAGAAACTGTACCACTGAAATAAAAAATTAAAAAAAGAACTGCAAATTTCCTGGAAAAATGTTATCTCAAAATAATCCTCGATTTTTTTGGTCCTTTACAAAACATTTGCAATTCCATGAACAGATGATTTTTCAAAGCTCTAGAAGATAAAGATTATTTTCTTCTAGAAAGTTTTCATGCCAGCCGTATCAGTAATACACTCTCAATAATTCAATTTTTATAGATTATCCTAGAAATTCTATGGCTGGGGTTACACTTTCTGCTAAACCACTACACTGACTTCTCATGTTGCTGGTTGTATCCTTACATGAAAGTCAGTAGAACTGTTCTGCAAGGAAGGCACTGAAATGCTCTTTCCCTTTAAAAAAGTCCACATACTTTGAATATATTTCAAGATCTGTGCCCCAGGGACACTCATTTCCGTATCAGCAAGGATCCAACTTTAAACCAGTTTGGACCCTCCCTGTCTAGAAGAACTCAGGCTATTTGAGACAAGCATTATAAGGGTATTTCTCCTCGAAATGCTTTATTTGATTTTTCGGTCCTGTCGATCAATTTAACATCCCTAACGTGTTTAACTTTCTCCTCTCACGCTGCTGATCCAGCCCCTGTTGCCAGCTCACTATGTGTACGATACACCCATCGGGCAGTTGTGATCACTGGAGGACTCCTGGCTTTTTCAGGAATGGCACTGGGATTTCTTGGACTCAACATGGTCTGGATGTATGCAACAACTGGCTTCCTACAGGGTACGGCTTTATGGCTTTATGGATTTCTTTCACCAGCAACTCAGAGCCCATATTTGAGGGTGCTAATGGTAGGAGTTTTAAAATCTGATTTCTAGAACCTGCAACCCTCTTTAAAGGTTATTTCCCTTATATCCCACTCTGAAAGTAAGAATCTGTGCTAGAAACCTGCAACAACAAAGGTGGTGAATAATTAGATGCTAGTAATTTTCACCTGCAAATTATATGCAACCAGAAAATGTAACGTGTTTTATTTTTTACTCAGAGCCAAGAGTTCTTTGAAGTTTTAAAGAACCTAAACGGGTGCCGAAGTACAAGGACGTACAGAACCCAAATTTTGTACTTTCTATCAAATAATGTGTTTTGAACATAGGCCGAGGCTTTCAGTTGATTCCAATCCTTTCCTTGACTCCAGGTGAAAACAGGCCAGAAATTTGTCTCCAACAGCTAGCAGATTTTCCTGGAACAGGAAGCAAAGCTGGCAGGGAATAAAATAAACCATTCCCAGTTCCATGCTGGATGCCTGAGAAAATGTCTGGAATTTGAGCCCTTTGGCAGTCCTGGGCTGCCACATAGTTTCTAGGGAGCCATTAAAATCACTGTAAGTCAGAGCAGGTTTGAAGCCTGCTCAAAGCAGTTGGGCAAGAAAATGAAGAGCAATTAGAGGTAATACACCAGCTTCTTTCACGTCCTCCTGATGTAGGAAAAATAAGGGTTAAGACTGTGCAAAATATATGCCACTTCGAGTATCCTTGACAGTATGTTCTGAAATTATAGTAACCAGGATAGGTTCTCTCAATGGACCAACGATTTAGAACAATAGGTCCCTTCAAAGTATTCTTTCCCTATTATAAGTTTATATAAAATATATCTAGCCTTGGAATAGTATCAAGAAATAGTGTATGCTCAGCTAACCTGTATTGATTATAATAATAAAATATACACCCCTTTGTGAATAATGAGCATGCCAATTAGGAGACCTCCCCAAATGTTTGGAACATAAAGTAAAATGCTTATGTGTGATGAGGGCAGGTAAAAAGTGGATAAGGAAGTTTAAGAACACCAATCAGCTGCATTTTGTTATTTTAAAAAAGGAATTCTTGGCACCTTCGGTGTGCCTGCTGGTGTTAGATGCACAGCACTGTACTCTGCAGACTAGAAATAAAAACAAGTGTCTCAGCTCTGTGTGTTGATTGGCTCTTTGCACACTGGGTGAAGAAACCAGATTTTGGAACAACACTCCCTCACTTTCTACCCTGAACACAACTCAGCTTAACCTGGTGATCTGATCTAGTACCAGCCTTAATTAGGACAGCATGGACACTCTGAGATCTGTCTAGTTTCAGCCACGTGGACATGTGATTTCTCACCCAGTGGCAAACTTGTCAAACCAACTTTTTTTTTTTTTTTGTGAGAATATAATAGTGTATACTTCATACTCCTGCTTTTCTGCTTGAACATATAACTTACTCTTGCAGGACATACACCACAAATATACTCTTACACATATTACAGCTGAGCTCAGGCTTCTGCTAGGAACAAAAATGTGTTTCTTTTACCAAGTTTTAACTTTGCAAATGTAGGAGCACTGATTACTTTAATTTCCACCTTCACAAAATACCTCAATAGTGTCTAACTGGTGCTGCTTGTATTGGTGTTTTTCAGGACTTGGGATTTCTTTTTCATGGACACCAGCCATTAGCATTGTTAGCCATTATTTCTCCAAGAAAAGAGCTTTGGCCAATGCTATTGCCAGTGCCGGAGAATGTGCCTTTGCATTCACATTTGGGCCATTTTTCCAGTGGTTGATTAGTCAATATGGATGGAAAGGTGCCCTCTTGATCATAGGTGGCATCCAACTCAACATTTGTGTCTGTGGAGTACTGATGCGACCTCTGGCAAGCAGCTGCCTCCGTGAGGCTAGCCATTCTGAAACTGAGACGCCATCCGGCAATGCTGCATCCAGGACACACAAAGAAGAGAAGTCTGCCATCACACACAAAACCTTCAACTGGATGCTTGTGAGGCGACCGGAGTTTGTACTTTATGCCATTTTTGGCATATTAGCTGCTATGAGTTTTTTTGTTCCTCCATTATTTTTAGTTCCACTTAGCTACAGCCTGGGAATAGACGAATCGTGGACTGCATCCCTCCTATCCATTTTGGCTATGGTGGACTTTGCAGGCAGACTGCTATGTGGCTGGTATGCCAATCTCCATGTTACCAAAACTGTTCATTTGCTGACAATGACAATTACACTGATCAGCACTTCCCTGATGCTCTTGCCACTGGCTAACAATTACCTGTCCTTGGCAATATTCACGGGCTTCTATGGATTCTTCTTTGGTACAACAGTCGCCGTTCACATTACAGTGCTCGCAGATGTTGTAGGCATGCCAGATTTTGACAGTGCTCTAGGGCTTTTCATGCTTATTCGAAGCACTGGAGGTTTTATGGGGCCTCCTCTTGCTGGTAAGTTAAGATGATACTCTGCCAAATACAGTTTACAAGAAGAAAGGGGAATGGTAACTCAAACTGAAAAAAATTTGGATCTGGACCCAAATTTACCTCTTTTTTAGTTCAGGGGTATCTGGACCAAGAAATATCTGAAAACAAAGAGTCAGTTTAATTCCTGTCCAAGATATCTTGCTCCCTCTTTTCTCTGTGGTTTTAGAGATACCTGTTCAACATGAAAGCAGGGAAGAATGGCAGAGTTCACATATGGTGTTCCTGCTTCCTGAGTCCCACAGAATCCCACTTGATGGACTCCCATTGTCTTTCTATGAAAGCATACCTTTGGGACAAGCAGCAGATCCATACTTTCAGAGAAGAAACTGAAATTTGAGACTAGTGATGTTGCATAAATGCTGGTATTGTTGGGAGGGTTTCTACAGAAGGTCAAATTGAACAGCTCAAAACATTTGGCTGTGTGAACCTCAAGGAAATATTCACAGAGATGCCTGCTGTTTTCAGACAGCATTTGAGCTAACCAATATAATAAATGGGAAAGGCAGCACATAAAAACAGTGGGAAGAGAGAGCAGACAATGAGACAGCACATGGATTTATGGGCTGGCAATGAGTCAAAGTCATCTTGGAAAAATGCAAGACAAACAAGCTGCAAGCTGTAGGGACTTTACAAAGTGATATAGCAGAAAAATGACCAATGTGACTTGCAAAATGCAGATCTGAGTACTCATCCAAAGACCACTGCTCACGCACTACAGTGACTTTTGTGGTAATGACATCATTAATAGGTTGCAAATGGGTCAGATTGAATACTGGAACATTTTAATTCATTTTTGATATTACAAGAACCAGCAAGATTTACAGAGAATTTGAGACAGAACAGTATCAAAAGTATGTTGTGAAGATCTGAATAAAATACAAAGATCTTTATCTCGTGGCTGGTCATTAGTGCTGATTACCTGAGGATCAGTGTGACCCCTTTGTGGGGGTCACATAGTAAGCTTACTACACATAGTAAGCTAAAAAGAAGGTATGGAAGAGGAGGGAACCCTAAGTGCTTCTTCAGGACTCCTCTCCTACCTTAAGAGTAAAATCTGAAAGATTTGTATTCAGAGTTCCTTTGTCTAACAGGACTGATGTTAGATTGGAACGAGGACTAGGGAGCGTGCTAAATGTGGACAAACTTTCCAATGGGAGACCAAGAAAGCAGCCTTCATCAGCCTACAAATGAACCTGCCATCGTACCCACCGAGCAGCAGATTCTGCCACATATACTGCTGCAGTACTACTACTAATACAACACTACTGTTTTTTCAGTACGGTACACACTGGCATTAGGTATTTTGGTTGGCTTAAAGCTACCTAAAAAACAGGGTCTTTTTGTTAAAATCTGTGACTGTTTGTAAGATGATGAACAAGAAAGTCTGTAACACTGCAGGCAATCTCGCCACCTCTGTCTCCAGCAGAGGCCCCTCCTTTCCTACTTTAAACTCTCCTGCTGAACAAGTTATGGTCCAAATCACAGCAACTGATGACAGCTACACCACAGAACCTGGGGCTACTGAGCTGCATGATCTGGGTTTTTTTCTGCCATTACCTTAGTTGTCTGCCATGCTTTAGGTTGAAAAGTGCTTCAAACTGTATGGTATCTTGTTTTACTGGCAATTCACATATGCAAAGTAAATGAGACATGAATTGTGTTTCACATTTTAAAATGCTATAATGGGGTGATGTTCCATGCACTCATGATGTAGAAATCTGCAAGACAGGTATGTAGCCTGCATACTCCCTTTGTGAGGGGATCCGTGCACACTGCTGAGCTAATTCACATTAGCTTGTTTTCTATCAATCACATTGCTGTCATTTGTTTCTCTCCAGGTATGATTGTGGACATAGCTGGAGATTACAGAGCAGGCTTCTATATGGCAGGAGCCACTCTTGTCCTATCAGCTGGATTTTTAGTTACTTTAGATCAACTCCAACAGAGAAAAGAAAGAGGAAGCCAGACTAATACTAAACCAGAAAAGTCAACATTACCCTACCCTTCCCTCCATCTCCTGAAACTTCAAAACAGAAGGTATCAAGAACATGACGTAGTGGTGTGACTGCACTGGACATCTTACAGCGTTTCAGGACATATGGAAGTGTTTTATTTTCTCCAAACTCAATATTGGTAGGGTTTATAAAATGATGGAAGTTTTGGATATGAATGTTTGAAACTGAGGAAGAAAGTCATTAGTTTACAAGCAAACCACACCAGTAACCATTATCATATTACTTTGATGCTGAAGTTGCATTTTGACTATACAAGTCTGCAGCGCAGTCCCACAGGGCCATGGTAAACAAACTATGGAAACTATGGTCTGAATGAAATTACCACGAAGCATGTATGCAGCAGATAGAAACCCTTCCCCCAAATACAGACTGCAGCTATCACTATCAAATAGGAAGAGGCATCAGCTCACAGATATTTAGCTTGGGGAAGTAGTGTTCAGTATTTTCAGTAAACAAGTTGGATGTGAAAGCAAGAGTGCGTGAATAGAGTTCTAGGGTAAAGGGTTTGCAGGTACTCTACAGAGCAGGGCTAGACTCTGATAAATAAATAAAACTGATAAATGGGGAAAGTTACATGAATAGTAAAATTCAGTAGAGAGAAATGCAGTCCTAAATATCAGAAGTGGAAAGCAAAATACACACACACAAAATGGAGAAAGATTGATGAATAACAGAGGAAGACCTAAGGCTACAGTGGACTTCAAACCAAGTCAGAATCCCAAATGCAAGCCTATATTAAAAACAGTAAATGTCTTTCTGTGCTATGGTTAAGATAGAGGAGATAATGATGCTTGCAAGTCTTTAACTGGAAGAAGTATGTAAGTTGCAAAGAAGTAAGTGGAACAAGAATGAGAAAGGTTAAGAAAACAGAGCCTAAAGAAAAAGTGTAAGAAATAAAGCTTGTCTGGTTTAGAAGACAAAAGGTTGTACAGAGCATGAGAACAGTCTTCAAATACATAATAGGTTGAGATAAAGAAGACACACTTAATTCCTTTCCTTTTTAAGGCAATTAGTAATTGATACAATCTGCAGCAAGGCAGAGTTATGTAATGGGGAAAAAACTTCATTGTAGCCTGTTAAGCATAGAAAGAGACTGTAGGGAGAATATGAAAACAGAGGTATCAGAGAATAGGTAGACATGAGAGAGAATCTAAAAATATTCAGTTGTGCTGCAGAACAGTGGGATGGACTAGATGACTTCCTGAGGTCCTCTTTAGTCCCACATTTCAACTATCTTGAGGCTCTTTGAGCCAATATTCAATTTGAGAGAATAAAAAAGAATGTCTATGAAAATCCCTTTTTTTACTTGGTAATTTTTTTTAATCAGTGGGAAGAGAGAATGTAAAATAAGGGAGGAAGGGCTGGATCAAATTTAAAAAGAAACAGTAAAAGGAAAAACCAAAGTACTTAAAAGCTTTCAAACTATTACAAATGTCATAGCTGTCCTAGTTGTGAACTTCAGAAATTTTTACCATTGAAACACTTTACTTCTGAAGCCAAGTTTAACATAAATCACTCATCTAAAATAATTATTTCTTGTCTCATAACAATTATTTAAAAAATGTAATTTAACTTACAAGAAATTAGCTGAACCACTAATAAATCAACTATATGTGAGGTCTTGATTGCAGAACACACATTAGAAGGGATGCAACTGGGTGGGCAAAGTCTTGTAGCAAGGCCCTGAAGTTTCTGACAAAACATTTTTCAATGATGTCAGCTTGTCGTGGTTTTACCCCAGCCGGCAGCTGAGCACCACGCAGCCACTCACTCACTCCCCCCCCATTGGGATGGCGGAGAGAACTGGACAAGTTAAAAGTGAGAAAACTTGCGGGTTGAGATAAAGACAGTTTAATAGGTAAAGCAAAAGCCACACAAGCAAGAAAAAGCAAGGAATTAATTCCCCACTTCCCATGGGCAGGCAGGTGTTCAGCCATCTCCAGGAAAGCAGGGCTCCATCACATGTAACGGCTACTTGGGAAGACAAACGCCATCACTCCGAATGCCGCCACCCCCCTGCCTTCCTCTTCCCCAAGCTCCTTATAAACTGAGCATGACATCATATGGTATGGAATATCCCTTTGGTCAGTTTGGGTCACCTGTCCTGCCTGTGTCCCCTCCCAACTCCTCGTGCACCCCCAGCCATCCCGCTGGCAGGGCAGTGCAAGAAGCAGAAAAGGCCTTGGCTCTGTGCAAGCACTGCTCAACAACAACAGGTCCATGTAACAAAACCATCTCTATGTTATCAACGCTGTTTCCAGCACAAATCCAAAACACAGCCCCATACTAGCTACTATGAAGAAAATTAACCCTCTCAGCTGAAACCAGGACACAGCTGAAAAACTTAGATTTTTCTAGAAAGTATTATTCTTCAGTCTTCTGCAGTGTTCCAATATTTGAAATAACTATTTTATCCAATGAAAGGAAAGGGAATTGGGGAGGGGGGAGGAGGAATAGAGAGATGTTTAACAGATGCAGCTTCTACCTCTGATGTTGTGTTAAAATTCTGTATTTTATTTACAAGCTCTGTCACTAATT
Source organism: Aramus guarauna (assembly GCA_013400195.1). Classification (NCBI taxonomy): domain Eukaryota; kingdom Metazoa; phylum Chordata; class Aves; order Gruiformes; family Aramidae; genus Aramus; species Aramus guarauna. Next base: position 76,611 of record VXBL01008492.1, on the reverse strand, counting down.
TCTGTATTTTGTTATGTCCTGACATCTGACGTGGGCAGTAAGGAAGCCTAGTGGTATCCTGGGCTGTATAAACAGGGGCACAGATAGTAGATCAAGGGAGGTGATTATTCCCCCGTGCTCCGCAGTTGTGCATCCTTTTTAGGGCAGCAAGTACAGGAAGGAAGTTGATAACCATGGCAGAGTTCAGCAGAGGGCCACCGAGAGGCTGCGGGACTGGGGGTGGTTCAGCCAGGAGAAGGGGCGGCTTTGGGGGCACTTGGCAGCACTCCCCCACACCGATGGGAAGGATGGAGGGGACGCGGCCGGGTTCTTCCTCGCAGTGTGTGGCAGGAGGGCGAGAGGCAGCAGCACAAGCTGAAACACAAGAGGCTCAGGCTGGAGCCATGAGGACAGCCCAGCGGTGGAGCTGCTCCATCCTTCAGGGCTTCATGCCCCAACTGGCTGAAGCCCTGAGCAGCCCGGTCTGAGCCCAGAACTGACTCTGCTCCGGACAGGGGCTGGGGCTGGAGACCTCAGCTGGAGACCTCAGACCTCAGTTGTTGGTTCCCACCAACCTGAACAGGAGAAATGAAAAGCCCTTCTTTTTTTTTTT
>VXBL01008492.1:45965-76001 GCA_013400195.1 Aramus guarauna | reverse complement strand
ACAGGAGAAAATAAAAACCCTTTTTTTTTTTTTTTTTTCTTTTTTTTTTTTTTTTTGCTAAGTGCACTGAATAGTATTAGTCACCTGGACGCTCTGTCAGCTGATGACTATGTATCTGTTTAATAGCACAGAAAAAGTACCAAGTGGTTGTATTCATTCTGGGACTGCTTTTACTTCAGCTGTAGCAACAATATTCCAAGTTACGTTTCACTGGACTAGTACTGCAGGGATGACTTGCAAAGTGCTGTTTTGTTCCAAGCTGCTAATGATGTAGTCAGTGTTGCTGATTCCCTTTCTTCAAACAAGTTGTTTCTGAGATGGCCTCAGAGACTTAAATCAGCAGCTCCCCTGCAAGGAGTTTCTCACCCCAAACCAGTTAGCCACTCACTGGTGGAAACAGGGCTGTGAGCTTTAGAAAGTACTGCCACCATTCTCTTGAATCCAGGTGTGGCTGTTGGAGATTACGTGCAAGGAAAGTCACAACTCTGCCTCACCTTGATAGTGTCCGACTGCGTCCAAAAGTTTTTCACCCACAGTTGGTGACATTACATTAATGGCGTCTGCGCAACGCAGTCTACAGGACAACATGTTGCTTCCGGGAGGTGCCTGCAGTTGAGGTAGCAGCAATTTGAGGAATAGCTTCTTTTCAAAAAGCTCCAAACCAGGTCTACAGTGGAACTGTTCAGCCCTGGAAGCCAGATAATACCTACTTCAAAGTAAATCCCCAAACTGTGGAGAGATGAGGATCCTCAGCACCAGCTGAAAGGCGTATAATTTCCCTATTCACTCTGACTGTAATGTGTTACTGTTAATGTAGATTTAGCACTGAGATACTTGAGAGTTTCCACTGAAATTCCCATAGAACTCAAAACTAAAGCCTTTACTAAATCAAGTGTCCAAGGAACTTATGTTACTTTGCTCTATCTGCTGTAGGAAGCCTCACATGCCAGAGAAAAATGAAGATTATCAGTTAAGGGAAATAAACTAATGAATATCTCAGGATCTTGTCCTAAAAGGATGGAATCACACTGTCAATGGCATAAAAACAACTGCTGTTCTTTTTAAAAGGTCAAGCATGTTATTTTCAGTACACTAGAAGCATTCATTTCATAACTATCATCAAGATTGATCAGTGTCCTAGGCTTGCAGCAGGTTGCTGGCTGTCACAAGAGGCCTGGGTTGCTTTGGGGTTTCACCTATATACTTCTCCTTTTCCATCCTCTTCTCATCCTGAAGTCTTATCTTCAGGATACCTTCTATACCTGTGGAGTCCATTTGTCAATTCCAGGGACTTTACACTGATGGAGTTAGCAGCATCACCTCAGAGAAATAAGACTTTGTAAAAAAAACTGAGATGAGAACCAGGACATGCCATTTGACCTCCTCATCCACCCAGCTCCTCAATAGCAGCACTGTGCATTTACATACCAGATGGCACCATAGATCCATGACAAAGTTGGGTTTTTTTCTCTTCCTTGTTATACTCTTAACAAGAGATTCATTAGAACACAAAATAGTCAATCAGTTGACATTTTGTCTCCGACTCTGCTTGAGGCAAGGAAGGGGCAGAGACTGGTTTTGGTATCACGTGGATTTTCTGTGTGTCTCAGTTTTGATTCTGACAAGAAGAATCAGTTATCAGTTATCATCCTCTCCCAGAAGTGAAGCTTTTCTTCAGGAAAACACATGATTTGGTAATGAGCTCTATGACATTTTCAGAGTACTGCACAAGGGCTGGCATGTTGCTTGGGAACTTGATAGACAGTGTACACTTACTGTTTTAGACACAATGGTACCTACAGAAACTTTCACTGCATCTCTTTCACCTTTGAAACTCCCATTGAGTTAAACTGGGATAATATAAGAGAAACGCTGAACCATTTAGTCAAATGAGCAAGTTTATGCTCCTCAATAATATTCATTCTTCTTCCTCCCTTTATTTTTCCCTCTGCAAAAAATGTGTTGTTTCAAACTTTCATGGGTTTAGCAAAAACAGATTCTTCTGATGTTAATCACAGAATGGCTGAGGTTGGAAAGGACCTCTGGAGGTCATCTGGTTTAACACCCATCTGGTCTAGCCCCCTGCTCCAGCAGGGCCACCTAGAGCTGGATGTCCAGGACTGTATCCAGACGGATTCTGAGTGTCTCCAAGGATGGAGACTCCAAAACCTCTCTGGGCAACCCTCACAGTCAAAAAGTGTTTCCTGATCTGCAGCTGTAACCCCTGAGTTTCAGTCTGCTCGTGGCCTCTGGTCCTGTCACTGAGCACCACCATGGAAATATATCCAAAGAAAGATCAGATTTTTACCATAATTAGGCAAAACATACAAGCAGAAAAATGGTCTGAGTCTTCCCAGCCCTGCACTATTTAAGAATATCGATGCTAAGACTTTTAATCTGATTTCCCAAGGAAATGGACGTTGATCTCTCACACTATCTGTTCTTTCCTATTCACTGTCTGTCAGCCATTTTCAACCACATTGGGTCCTTCAAACTTAAAAAGAAAAAATAAATCAGTGGCAGGATAGAGAGGCCCAAAGTAATGATTCATTAGGACAAACGACAAGCAGAACATGGTTCTTATATCTTCTTTTTTTCTTTTTTATTCTCCTCCCCCCCCACACCCCTCCAGTAACTAACACTGCTAGCCCATCACAGTACCCAGACCTCTGAATTAACCAGAGTGCCTTTTGTTGCCTGGTGTTGTAAATGGAATTACTGCAGCAAGAGCACAGGTAATTCACACAAATCTATAGGGAACCAGGTTCAGTAGTTACTGCAGCCCATGGGACATACTCTACTCTTGTTGCAGCATTTGCTTACCAGTACAGAATTAAACTGTACTCGCCCTAATCTAAGACATTTCTATCACAGTATAACAGTGATAACATCTATGAATTTTTCTCCAACTATACTAGTTTCCACAGTGCTACAATGGTGCAAAAAGTGTGCAGAAACACAGCTATTTAAACACATGCAAAAACACCAGGCCTCTGTCATAAAACAATAAGCCCTAAATCAAAACATGTTTGAATTTAGAAGTAGTCTGCACACTCTAGGAGCTTGTACTGATTAGGCAGGTAAAATGGTGGTGAGCCATTTCTCAGAGGGTTTGTAATAAATGAAAAAATAACAGATTTTTTAACTGCTTATTAGGAGGCAAGGATGCAGACTGTAAGAAAAAAATGAAAAGTTGTCTCCTTTCCTTTTTCATGCTAATTAATGCATTCAGAAGCTGTACTGAAAGGAATTTAAACTCGTGATAGTCATAAGAGAACAGATCAAAGAAGAAAAAACAGACCAAGTCAAGGAAAAGAAAGCTGTACATGCCTTTCAGTTAACAGACAGAATACAGGTCTGAAGGAGGTAAGATTTGAATTATTTTATTCTACCAAAAATTTTCTCTGTTTCTTCAAAATTATGCTTCAGAAGAGGCTTGACTGTCTTTAAGTGAACTCTGAAAATGTTTTGTTTCCTTGGCTAGAATTCTCATTAGTAAAGTCATTGGGTTTTATACTTTACTGGTGTAAGGTAGGAGGATTAGCTGTATATTATCAAGTAGGATGTGTTTTTGTGCTGTTTAAATGACAGAAACATGATTACTTGTGGTTTTCTTCTTCACTATATTTGATCACTTAGATTTTTAACTGTTCAGACTGCTTTTAGCTGGATGACTATTTCTTTAAGACTGGAAATTAAGATTATAATATAAATTGCCTGCACGTTTAAGTATAGCTAGTCAGCAGACATAAATTAGTGTAACTATCTGAAAATCAACAGAGCTCTGAGAGTTTACACTGAAAACCTGGCCCTTGAGCTTTTACAGGGAATAACAGAAATAAAGAAACAACTACATGTAAAGACAATATTAGATTTTCTTCTTCTAAATAGTTTTTCTTGTCCAGGTAAATTGCCTTTCTTTCTATATTCCTTCTTCAGAGATTTTACTTCAGAAGTCTGCCATTACTTAGTACCTAAAAAGACCATCTAAAATTCTTCTCTGTTGCACTCAGGTGCAAATACCTTGATGTCAGTGGAACTATCAAAATGTAGATTATAGTTACAGTTTTGAGTTTTGCCTGAAATTGGGACAGTTGCATATGTATATGGACATACTCAATTTTGAAGATATCAGATTGTCCTGCCTCCCTATAGTGGTCCCGTTAAAACAAAAATGTTGATAATATTATGCTTTAAAGATAACAAATTATTTATTGCACTGAGGCACCGTATTTCTATCCTGTAGGTTTGAGCAGGACCAAGCTCACAAAATGCCCAGAAGAAACCACTACCCAGAGGGCAACTTTTTCAGAGGGAAAGGACACAGCTATCTGGCAGCAGAACAGTAAGCATAAAGCAAAAGCTATGTTAGCATGTAAGCTGGTGACAAAAATTTGCTTTGAAAGAAATATAGAAAACAGTATCAGACAAAGTCACTGCTGTATATAAGTGGAGTGCATTTTAGCTATCCTGTAGTTGTCTTTAGTGTTTGTCATTGCAAAGTCCTAAAGAGTCCTCAATGGTTAAGAAAAATCAGAATTGCAGAATTCAAGAATCTGGAGTTTGATCCTATGATCACAAGTTGTTAACCTTTATAACAAAATTACCAGGTTTATTGAGGCTCATTTAGAATTTTCTTTAGAGGCTATTGAAAGATGATCTTTACACTAAGTTTTATCTCCAGATCCACATACCACTCTTCAGAACCTCAAAGGGACATTGTCTCACCCTAAAGAATAACATGAGTGAGAACCCAGAGAAATGGTAAAATACCATCAAAAAGCAGATGGAGACATCAATGCCATACAAACATGACCCTCAGTAAATTGTTTCTGGGTGAGACTCTACTTAAGCAGAACTAATCCAAGCTAGTTAGTTTTGGCTTACAATAAAGTATGTTGTGTCTTGGATTACTACAGGCAGGATCCCACTGATGATGTGTTATTACTTTAGACAAATATTTGCAATGTGCTTGGGATATCTGTACACGGAGTGTGCTTCTAGTACAGGTTTAGTGGCCCCCAGACTCGGTGACTTGTCACACACACGTACATATACTGCAAGATACTTGTTTCTCCATGTTCATCCCTGGGCAGAGAGAATAAACAAAGGGGAATGCTCTCCCGTAGTCCTTCCCAAGCAGTTCAGTTCTCCATAAGAAGAAGCTGACTAGTCATGGCTCAGCATTTCAGCTTGAAACGAAGCATGCTCACCGCTAACGGCCATGAATTCCAGTGGCTGCAATTGCAAGCAGTTTTTCTAGATATGTGAGGGCAAAGTGACTCTCTCCTTCCAGTACCATAAGGAGCATTCAAGATATAAGCAGAGATTCCTATTAGCAAAGCTGCAACTTTAACTGGAATTGCAAGAAATTGCATACCCACTTTTCATAGCAGCCTCTGAATAGGTAGGGAAGGAGTTAGATGGCAAACATGCAGTTAAAATCACCAACTCCAGAAATGACATATATTCTGTGGGTGGTACAGGCGAATGGATTCCTAAAACCACAGAGCACGTGAAAAGCAGAAAGCAGTCTCGAAATGTAGAAAAGGCAGCAGTTACTTGACGAAGTAGTCTCTCCAAGTTTTAACCACGATGGGGACAGTAACAAAAACGGTGGAGCCATCTCATAACTTTGAAGATCAGCTGCAACACAGCTGCACCAAGAAGCAAGTGAGCTGTATTCTTGGGTTAAACAGATCTCCAGCCAACACAAAGTCTCGAGGAGGCAGGAGTAACTTGCAAAATCCAGGTACTTGTGAAAAAGAGAATTCCTTTGGCTCCAAGGGGCTTCATGCTTCAAAGAGCACAGAGGCAGTTCAGACAAGATGACAGCCTGTTCTGCCACACGAATCTGCTTGCATCTTCTTTCAGGCTTCTTGGGTCACAAGGAAACACTCCATGAGACTCTGAGTCAGTTAAAATGATAGCAAATAGATATAAAAGGTCTCTCAGAAGTCACACACCCCATTCCTCAGTCCCAGTGGAAAAGCCTGGTAATTACTGCAGGGCAACTTGATACAAAATACGTAAAAGTATGTTAGAATGGGTTTACCCTGACTCATGGTCATTTTTTTTCCTGTCCTCTTTTCCCTTTAAGTGCTTCTGTTCCTGTACAGGCTAAGAACAGAAAGATGGAGAGTGAATTCTGTATGTCTTAACAGGGAGGGTATTAGCACAGGAGGAAGGGTTTTGTGACTAGGAAACCTGCAACCACTTTGTCAGCTTGCTTTCTGACAGATAGTGGGACTGTGCTGCTGCTGCCAAGTCCCTGGTAAGTGGTGGGAAGGATGTCTGACAGCAGTTTGCAGAGCCTACGTTCCCTAAAATGACCCAGTGACACCAATACTGTGCCTAGTCATGGAACAAGAACTAAAGAATTAGAGCTCTTTATGAATTCAAAGTTTCTTACTCGGCGTTTTAAGGTTGTATAATGTTTTTTGTATCGAAAAAATCCTTCTCTCACCAGCAGCTGTTGCAATGTGATGCAATTAGGATACATTTCTCAATACTTGCTGCCTAGAGAAATTTAACACATAAACATGAGCTATGTCTCTGCAGGTGTGGCATTTATTTTATTTCACATTCTCTTCCAGTTTCACTATGCTGCTTGCTGGATTTACAGACAGGGATTTTTTTTTTTTAAAAGCAGTAGTCACTGGTAGATTATTATCTTCAAAGCAATATGTTCCTCTTTTTTAAAATGTTTAAGAACTTGGCAGAGAGTTTAGCTAACTGCTTAATCTACAGAGGCTGGCTGAAGTTATTGATACCTTTTCTATTTTCTGAGGTAGCTTCTGCTCCATGCCCTCCTCTGATAAAAGGATACTGATACAAACTTTTGCTCTAATCCTTCTCATTCCCAGAAGAATGCATCTAGTTCTTGTGTTAATTTTGCTTTCCCAACAGAGCTCTGGGTATTGGACTCTTCATTTTGGTGCTGGCAATTTTACTTATGTTTGGCTGCTGGTGTTACAAGAGACGTAGTGGCTATACAAGTCTGCGGGTAAGCATGGCAGCTCACTTTCTAGCATGCTGTTATTCTGACAACATATTACCATTATTTGCATTCTATTAATGCAGAGAACATTTAATCTGTAATAGAGCATCATTATTTCAGGCAATACGTACACTGACATATACACAGGTAAAACCTCACAATGCAGAACACACCTTGCCCCAAAGAAGTTGGAAGTCAGGCAAACAGGTAAGAGGAAGCAGGGGCATAGGGAGATGAAGCCAGTTGCCCAACTTTGCACAACACATCAGTGGAAAAACTTATCCCTAGGAAGCATTATATTTAATATTTACACAAACCCAAGTGTTCTGTGTATTTTCTTTCAAATAAAAATAACATATTCACTACTTGTAAGACTTACCCCTAAATAAGGACAGATATGTTTACAGTAAAACTAGGTACCAGTTCTCCCCTAGTCAAAAAGCCTCACAAAAATTTCATTTTCAAAACCAGAAAGCAGCAATCTGCAATGTATGGGTGATGCATGATTTATTTGTGTAGAAGTCGACTTCCAATTTTAAGAGTTACAGAAAAGCAGGGCAGCTTTGAGTTTTGCTTTGTAAACACTACTTCCAAAAAATTCCACTTTGTGTCTTCTTAAAAACTATTAAAAGAAGGTGCAGTCCTTCTCATAACTTCTGTTGTTAGAAGTCTCAAAGCTTTATCTTTGAAGTTCTGCTCTCTCTCTTGTGAAAGGGAGGCCACTTTTAATCCTTTAAAGTGAAGGCTTTATCCAATTATATGTTTTACAGTAAAATATCTTTTAGTTATCCTAATATTTCAAAAAAACATACCTTTGGTCTAAGTCAGTAAATCCATTTCCTTGCTGTTTCCAATAGCTTTGTCCCGTTACCTTTCCAGTGATCTATCCAATACATATATCAATTGGCAGAATACACAAAACCTTAATTTTCATAGTGAAATGTACCAAAATGGAGGTAATACTAAAAAAAAAAAAACATCAAAAAAAGCAAACCAGAATTCTTTGATGCCTGCTTTGTACATCACGGCAAAAAGCACAATCTCTTTTTTAACTCCTTCTCATTGCAGATTGCGGCTTTCTGGTTTTGAAAATGAAATTTTTGTGAGGCTTTTTGACTAGGGGAGAACTGGTACAGAATGTATACAAAAGAAATGGTGGGAAAATGGAAAAGAAAAAGGTTGGAGATTAAAGAAAGAAATGGGTGGAATAAAAAGGAGGAGGCATTCAGGTACATGAGGTGTCAGTTTCTGCAAACGTCCTGGACCTAAAAAACGTGATCCTCATTTTTCTGGCAATGTAATTGGAGAATACAGGAGAGAGAATGTCTCAGCAGAGACTGCAAAAAGTGACAGGTGGATGACCTCTGTTACTGGCGGGCATTGTGTCTGGCCCTAATCCCAGATACATACTGCAAATGTGCTGTCAAATACTAAATGATGCATAATTTGTGCCAGCTTCACATTCTCTTCTTCCTTTCATCTTCCCCATATTGCTTTATGACCTGTCACAGAGCAAAAGCGCTAGTGTGGGCACAATACAAACCGTGGTAGGTGAGGGAACAATACTGGACTGCAAAATGGCTCTGCGGGAGTACAGAAACTTCAATTCTGTGGTAGGTTGCAACTCAAGGTTTCATTTTCTTATAACGTAGTAAGACATGGTGATAGCATCCTGGTAAACAGTCACTGGTGGATCATTTCTTTATTGGGGTATACTGTCTAGATTGCATCTTCAATGCCTCCAAATTAACTTTAAAAGGAGTATTTTGCACAATTTTTACTGTGAAAAGGGTTTTTTAAATGTACTATTAAGGATTGTTCTTTTAAAAAAACATCTTCTTTCACCTACCTTTTTTCTTAAGTTGTATGATCGTTATGCAACCTATTAGAATGATGTAATACCTGAATGCTGAAATATACTGAATAAACAAACATCCCTAATAGATTTTCCACCATTCTGACAAACAACAAATGGACTGCGTCTGGTATACGATACCCTGGCAAGGATTGTCAGGAAATGTTATAAAACCTCAAGGTTTTACCTCCTCTAATCATTATGTCAAGATGAACATTCAAACTTACAATTTTAAAACAATTAAAATAACTTAATTGATAAATATATATGTCAAGTTATGGGTGTGTTTAAATAGTTTTAGAATAGGGAAAAGACTAATTTACAAACAATTTTAAGTAAGCTGCTCAAATTGTTAACATTGGAAATAAGACAAGGTACCTGCATCAAGACTCCAAAAGAAAACTTTCAATATTAGTGTGAATTCTCAATATTAAAAAACTAATTCATTTTTTTAAAAAATTCCTGTCCTTATAATACTGAAAATTCTCTCTTTGGATGAATGGTATGAACAATATGAATTTAATCTGATGTAAAACCAAAAAAACATATCGGCAAAAACTAACCTTAAAAAAATTAAAGACATAATGAATGAGCTCAGCTATCTTAAGCTGTAGTATCATATCTGATATGAAGGTAAATAGCTTGCTGCACTTTTAATGTCATTTTCTTGTACCTCCATTGTTTTTTCAATCTTTCACACCCATTTTCCTTACTATAGGTACCTGATGCTCCACCAGCTTATGAAAAAATTGCTGCAGACCAGTCACCACCACCTTATTCACCATGATAACACAAAATCTTAAATTCTAAACATACCGATTCAATTTATTCATGCTCCCTCTTAATTTCCTGTACATGCTTAACTTTCTTAATGCTAAAACCATTTTAAAAAATCACATGCTTTCATTAGCAGTTGCCGAAAATTATGCCTGCTTAGTTTTCAGAAGCGGTTCTTGAAATGCCTCAATAAATCTGAATGTGCTTTTGTTTTAAGTTTTTCATTTCCTGTGGTCAGATTAATACACTGTACTCAAATCTGGGCATCTTGCATTCTTCATAGCTCTACCAAGAGTAAGTACATAACATTGAGTATCAACCAGAGTAGGAAATATTGGCACCTTTGTTTTCATATTCCCCATTTACTCTCCCTTTGTTTAAAAAATAGATAAATAAACTATTCCCTGCAATGTGATATACAAGAATCTGTCCTAAAATGGACAAAACCATTTGACTACATGTCCTGTTACAAAGACTAACCATTCTCCCTACCAGCAGTTCTAAAATTAACTTGCAAAAAGCGACTGTGTTTTACAACAGGCTTTTACCTCACATCACTTACTTATGTACCTGCAATGAAATAATTCCACATAGCATGTGATGCAGGCAACACAGGATTTTCTGCTTAGAGTCCATATTATTTCATACCAGTCAATGGGTATAATGACGATCTCCTTTAGCTTCCTTCTGGCTTTCTTGTGAGATAGTAAAAGAACTTGGTAGATATAGAGCTTTATGTGTCATTTGTTTCTAACATGATGAAACAACATGAGAAAATGTATGAAGCCCATTCTGTGAAGAATGCAGAAGACAGCAGACGCCAAGATCTTAATTCTTCCATGTTGCCAGAACGCTAGCAGTAATAGAAAACAAAGAATTGTGATACACATAAATTAGGCTACATACATTTGGTAGTTATTGTTTACTTAGCCTTTTTTGTTATTGTTTACTTGCCAGATTATTACTCGAGATTATATGGAGATCAACGAATTTATATGCAAGGCCTGGTATCTCACAGCAGGAGGCAGCTAGAAGTGTACAACACTCATTAAAATGAAAAGTAGTTACAGAAGAAAACTATTTTCATGAAGCAATTATTAATGACTACTGGAAAAGAATCCAGTTCTTTGTCATCAAATATGCAAACACAAACACCTTAGAACAAAAACAAGTTTTAAAAACAATGTAGATTTACTTGCTTAACATAAACTCCATATATGGTGATAAATAGTAAGACGTAGGTTTTTAGAAATGTCTCTTGTAATAACAATGTTTATATAGATTAGTAAAATTATATACTTGTTGGAAGGTAATAAATATCTGCAATTGCTGTGAAAACTTATAATCAATATATCTGTTTTTATAAATTTACTTGATATATATATTTAGAAATCTAGAGAGGTACTTTAGCCTATAAAGCTGTCTTATGTGTGTCATTTCCAATATACACCTTTAAGGAAAAAATTCTGTGGACTTGTTTAGTGACAGGAAGAGGAATACACAGGAAAACATACAAAATGCCAGCTGATAGCTAGTAAGTGACAGAGATGTAGAACACAATGGCTGACTAAATATTTTGCAGACCTGGTAAGCTAAAGCTTGAGGCTAATGATCTTCAGCAACTCTGCACTCTGCAATGCTCTACCCTGGGGCAACATCCTTTCAAAAGACTGAACGGTGCTACAGTTGAATGGAACTGACATACACATTCACGGCTGAGAAAAAAAAGTAATTTCTATAAAGATTAATTACTATAAAGAAGTGAAGTGCCTGGAGTTCAAAAAGCTTTACTTTACCCCACACATTTTTCTGTAGTATCAGCATTAAATAGGTCACTAGTCATTTCAAAAGCTCATGAGGAAGTTAACATTGACTAAGTAGAAACATGAATTTATTTCCAGGCCATAAGGCCAACTTGTTGGAACTGCTCAGCAGCCAGAGCTGCAACTATTGAACTTTGACACTAATTTATAGATAGCTAAAGGATAGATAACCCTTCTTGGAAACCTATCTTTACCGTTTTCAGAAAGTTGTCCCATTTTTCCTCCCTGTGAAAGCAGCATTCTTTTTTTATAAACACAGCTAGACAGTGGTCTCAGATTTTAATTAATGTATGAAAATAAGAAGTTGACGTTCACAGAGTACTATATATAGGTGGAAGCTTCATCGCTTATGCTATACACCCTCACAAATTCCATTTTTCAAATCTGGCTCTATACCCAATAATGGTACACTGGAGAGGCTGGCTGCTGATCTATTAAAAACCACCAATACAGGACAGGTAAGAATTTGAAAGCAAGAGACCTGTATTGCCAAAGTTGCATGCTGCAAGAACTGGCTATGCTATGCACTGTCTGTATTACACTCAATCACACTGTGCTCGACCAAAGTCAAGCTAAAACTTTCTAGGATGTCTGTCCCCTTAAAAAGAAAGAGAAATGCATAGAAACTTCTCAGCTACCACACATGGAGAATGTGGTATAGAGTTTTCAAATTTCCAGGAGAGGCTTTCACATTAGATGGTCATATGACCCCAGAGTAATAAATGGTCAGCAAAATTTAGATTTATAATTTCTCTGGTATGGTCATGCATGCACAGGGAGCGTGTAAAAGTCAAAGATCTCCTGCTCCTCTTTTTTTACCTTCTTTGCAATCAGGCTGCAATCAGTTGCCTTGTATTACAACTATAATTCTCAACAAACACAACCTTTGCGCTTTATTTTCTCCCGCCAAATGAGCAAATGAAGAAACCCATGGGTAATTTGAGTTCTCCCCCAGGATGCTGATGAAGAGAGATGGCTGGTCATAGCTGGAGAATGAAGCTCTGCTTGCTACTGCTCTGCATTAAACAGCTTCCATCAGAGAGGCAGATGCACTGTTACTGAAGGTCATCTGTACAAGAGGATCTTAGCCACAAATCTATAGCTATGCACGCAACTCTTACATAGATACAATGAACAACTTGAAAAACAGGCCGTTCATTAATACAGTGTGTTTTAGAGAGATTGGTAAATTAAAATGGCAGTAGCAGTTGCACTATCTGTGTTTGGATTCCTGGTATGATCCTGCTGGATCATGTACTTGCTAATGAGTTTATAAGCTTCAGTGTAGCCTTAAAAGATGCCAGAATATTGGTCGGCCATCCCAGCCACTGCACAAAGGCAATACGCAGCAGGTTCTGATGAGTGCAGTCTTCCTGGCATACTGAACCATGGAGCAAAACACTCACTGGGTCAAGAGCCATTGGTTAATACTGCACACATCAGAGAGCTATGATAAAATAAAGTACCAAGGACTTTATGCAGGAAGCACTTGGTTTCTTACAGTCTCACTAGTCCAGTGTAACAGGATGGGTATGTGCAGCTGGTTGCCAGGACAAGCCAGCGATTTTCACCTCAGCAGTCTCTATTGGCTTGATACCTGCTGCAGCTGGGGATGCAGATAATCTTCGCCTCAAGAACTGTATTAGTATATATTCCTTTTAATTCTTCAGTTAAATAAAACATTGCTAGCATATTTTGTTTCACGTTTATGTCTAATATTGGTAAAATATCCATTACTTTGTTGGTGTACGTCCATATATATTTATGTGACATAAGAGTATATCTTGTTGCCTTGAAAAGCAAACTTATTTTCACTTCTTACGTAAAGGAAAAGATTAACAAATTCCTCTGTGCATTGGAGAAGTGGCATTTATTCACTTGTACTTTTCTGCTGACTGCATATTAAACTGTGCAACAAAACTGGAAGACTGTTGTCTTTGAGGGCTCTTCCAACCCAAACCATTCCATGATTCTTCCACACCATCTCATGACATAAATTTTGTTGCCCAGTAGATCTGAAAAGTGCTGGAAAGTTTGCAGTGATGTCTTTTGGCCACACATCTGCACTGAACTTTACATATCATAATAAACTAGCAGCAGTATAAAGTTAAAAAAGCTATCTACAGCTACTATCTACACATTCCATACATGCTGACAGCTAAAATCCAGCCCTTGTGCACTTTTTGGAATTGACTCTCCATATTCTGCATCCTTACACAATACTCCAATTTTCACTTTACTTTCTTTCCCCAGAAAATCCTTGGCTCAAAGGCAGCTTGCTTTTTAATACACAAAAAGAACAATTACTTCCCTTCCCTAGCACTTCAAGACATTTTGTCTGCATAGGTTCTACTCTTGGGCCAATGCAAAAGACCACATTTTTTGGGGGTAGCAGAGTTCCTGTAATGCCTTGTGCTCACAGAAATATGATGGACAGATCCTTGTCCATCTTGTCCTCCTCCACCCTGAACCGTCTCTCAAATTTACTCATCAAAAGATAACCAGAGACTACTGGGCCCTATTTTGCCAGGGGAAAAGGGCAGAATGTAGAATCCACTGTGACAACACTGTTGACTCCTAAGCTGCAAGCCACAGTTACCACCTTCTCTATTTCACTCTACCAAGAAAAAACTCTTGCCATGTGATAGTGGTAAACTCTACTCTTGCTGGACTCACATGGGCCAAAACCTGAACAATGGTTGAGAAGCAGATGTGCCTTCACACTTCCAAACCATTTTAGTATAGCCCCAGTACACATTTGGACCACACGCTTTATTTGCTCCTTCCCTGAAAGGTACAACACATGAGTACAAATCAGTACAAGACAGAGTAGTGGCCTAATAAAAATACTTTAGTCTTTCAATACTAATTTTGTAAGGTCTTTTCAACTTCGCTAGCTTCCATTTCTGGATGGGAGAACTGGACTGGTCTGCTGCAGATACATGATGTCCTCTGCTTACACAGGGAAGCAGCCTTCCTTCTTCCCAGTTCTTTTTTGAATTTACCTTATCATCATCTGCATTCCTGCAGGTATTAGGGAAAAGAACTGACTCATTTGCCATCCAGAGCGACCTGGAGAGGTGGGCCCATGCAAACTGCATGAAGTTCAACAGGGCCAAGTGCAAGGTCCTGCACATGGGTCAGGGCAATCCCAAGCACAACTACAGGCTGGACAGAGAATGGTTTGAGAGCAGACCTGAGGAAAAGGACTTGGGGGTGTTGGTGGACAAGAAGCTCAACATGAGCCGGCAGTGTGTGCTTGTAGCNAGGAAGAAATTCTTTACTGTGAGGGAGGTGAGGCACTGGAACAGGTTGCCCAGAGAAGCTGTGGATGCCCCCTCCCTGGAAGTGTTCAAGGCCAGGTTGGATGGGGCTTTGGGCAACCTGGTCTAGTGGAGGGTGTCCCTGCCCATGGCACAGGGGATGGATCTTTGAGGTTCCTTCCAACCCAAACCATTCTATGATTCTATAAGCAAAGTTCTAAAGCCTGAAGACAATCGCAAAAATCAGGATTATAGTGGTTTCTTTTCTATCTTGTTTTCCTGTGCTATTTGATTTTTATAAAGGCTACCTCTCAGTGCCACTCTCATTCTTGAAAACAATTTTATTTTCTATTTATTTTTTCTTCTTTGTAAAAAGCAAGACTAGGGGAAAATAAAGCACTAATCTAGTTGTCTAACCTTTAGTTATGGGTGGGATGCTGGAAGAGGAGTCAAGGGACCAAGGATCCTGTTCCCAGTTCTTCCATGTTGCTACAAGAACTGTGTACTTCATTCTCTTCATCTGCAAAAGGCAGAGAGTCATATTTATGCACATTTTAATACATTTTCTGTGTAATAAATGTAATTTCAAGAAATATTATAAGCGATTAATGACATTTCCTTCACTGTGCTTTTACATACAATTTCCATTTAATATGTTTAGTTCAGCTGAGATTGAAATAAAAGATATTGTAAGAACACCAACTTCCTGCAGAACTTCTGGACCAACCATATATGAAACAACAAAGTATCCTGGTTTCCAAGATTACGCCAGACATCCAAGTATGACTATTGACCAGCAAAGCCAGTATTTTGAGAAAAGAATAAAAGACATGTTTGATTTATGCCACTCTAGCTTCAAGGAAAATACTTAAAATAGAACATAATCTGTGTCACATTTGCAAAAGTGGCCTCTTCAACAACTCAAAACTTTTATTTGGGTGCCAATGTGTATAAAATGATCATGCACCTAATATGCAGACTTAAGCTTGTATCCTATACACAAAAACAATGAGTTAAAAAATTATCATATTCAAAATCATTACAGCAGTTTGTCCTTCTACATTTTCAAGAGAGCCAAACCAAACAAAAGTAGGAACTGTACAGAGAGGAGAGTGCCAGATTTACACTGCTTTCAATAATCTGGTTTAAAGATCATGTCTTTACAGCCATGATGCTCTGCAAGTGGTATGGTCCTATAGGATGAATTGAATTTATTTTGACACTGAGGTGGATTTGGTTTACAATTGGTATTTCTATGAAAAAGTTAGTACAGGGTTAAATAATACTCAGAAACCCACCCCCAAAATTTGAAATAGTTATTATGAGAGAAACATCATCATCTCACTGCTGAATAGATTCGTAGTGTTTTTAGAACATGCGCTATTCTGATCCCACATCTCAAGGATACAGTAAAACCGAAGAAGGTACACACAGAAATGACAGTAACTGATTACTTCCATATAAGAAATAATTGAACTGACGTCTCTTTATTCTAGAAAAAAAACCACCAACATGGTAAAGGTCTGCATAGGCCACATGGAAAAATGAATAAAGAGCAAAAGCTTATTGTATCTTACAATATAAATATTATTTGCATCAAAAGAAACTATCAGGTGCCAGGTTCAGAAACTAATTTATCGACACACTGTGTGAAAAACTCTTTACCCCATAACGCTGTGGACGGTAATAGTTTATATGTGTTCAAGAAGAATTCTAGAAAGGATTGGTCAGTTTCATCAAGAAAAATATACTGAGGGCTATTAAACTGAAAAAAACCCACAGCTGTCTGAGGAAGACTCTGGCTGACAGATTAGTGGATAGTAGAAGAATATTCAGGCTTGTTATTATGCTCTTTTGGACTGCTACTGTTGACTGCTCCAGAGATGTGATGCTGGGCTAGATGGACCTTTAGTCTGACACAGCACTACTAATGTTAATTTGAGTCAGTAAACTCACTTCAGGTGCTGCTTATAGAGGACAGGCTACATGAATGTTAAGTCTGTGAGCACCTCTTGCTGTTCTTTTTAAAGAAAACAGCCTCATCGTAACAAACATTCATGCTTTAATAAAAATGATTAATTTACTTTAAAATCAATTTGGGCTACTAGAATTCTGCACTGCCACAAAATATAAACAAAACCAGCTATGAAACAAATTCTGTGATGAGGCTACGGAATCCCTTCAAATGACACTTTTTAGTAATTTTCTGACCTACTTACATGAGACAAAGTCTCTCTTCACTTATCAGAATATTTGCTTCACTTTTCGCACTGTACTGTTTGGTATGTCACAGTGAAATCAGAGTGGGTTTGAATGACTTGATAGTAACACACTTGGTTGGAACAGGTACTTCTGTGACTCCTAATACTTGTGAAATGTAATTGTTTCTACGTGGTAGTGGCAGAATCCATAGAAGTGAATGGCAGCACACACACATGGGTTTGAAAAGTGAGGCAAAATGAATGTAATTTTTTACTCAAAGCAAAATTATTGTGCAGAATATGTCCATTTAGGTAAATATCAAAGATATCATCCAAAATGTTGCAAGTCATTAATAAACTCAAAGTTTTGTATATAATATAGGGTCTGAATATCTGTATATAATATCTGAAGGAGTCTAAAAGCAAGTCATTTTACAAGCTTTGAAAATCCGAACATACTTTCTTCAAAGATTGATTTTTATATATATGTTTATATGTATAATTAAATGTCTTTAACTTCAAGTAAAGATGCAGGTAGTTCTGCTTTTTCATTGTATCTGTGAATACAATCTACTTTTTTACAGTTCTTTTATCCTATAGGTAGAACTCTATATTTGGTACAGAGAACAAAAGATAAGCAGCAAATTGTCAATGGCCTTTTACTTTCATTTGAAAGAAAGTTTTACTCTCACTGACATTCATATTCTCAGAGGAGAGTGATGGGAAGAGGAATTTTATTCACAAAAATGACTAAAATTTGTTTTTACAAAATAATGAATCATGCAAACCCATTACATAGCAGTCTCAAGCCTTTCTCCCATAGGACTTGGAATCTGACCATGTGTCCAGTAAAGAATCAAAGTCCATTAAAATTCTAATCAAACTGAATCAAATTTCACATGTTAAAAAGTTTATGTCTCCCAAATTATAAAATATTTATAAAACAATTACAAAATATTATTGTTTAGAAATTTAATTCAGAAAATTTTCAAGAAATTCAGGTAAGTAGCTTGAGTTCTGATTGCCTCAATTAAATTTTTCTAACTTTTCTCTTTATTAGAATTAATTATAGCATAAATCTTTCTACTGCATTAGCACACAGAAAAATGTCATGCAAGATTTTTTCCTACATCCAGGCCACCTGCAATAGTAGAACCTAGTCATAAGCTTTCCAAACAATGTAGATATTCACTCTACAATAAACATAAATAAAAATTAAAAACAGTCATTGTAAGAGAACAATCCAAGACAGTCAGTCCTAAGGTTCCAACAGTGAAATGGAAATAAAATACATTGCTGGTATATATAGGTTTAGAGTATGTAAAATGTCCATGAAGGAACTGCCATTCTCTGTCATCTTTCTCTGTTGGAAAAGTCACCTGCAACATTCGACTGCAAAATGCAGTCAGATTTAAAAAGCCTTAATATTGTAAACTGTGGCAGGCAGACACCATTTACTATAGGTGTCTTCAAAATCGATTACAGAACATCGTTTGTGAGAAGTAGGAAAAGTGTACCAGGTAGCTTTTTCTAAAATAAAAACAAACCTCTGACTTCAAAACTGGCAGCTTCCACCTTTCCCACCCCTGAGATAAGATGGAGATTGCTGAGAAAGAGGCAATTTTCCAATTAAAATTTTTTAGTTAGTGCAGAAAGGGAAGGTACCTATGGAAAGGCACAAGCCTTTCTTCCCCCCACTTTCCCAGAACTCTAGTTAACTAGTTACCAGGTTACTTTTCAGAACAATACGAAGGGCAGCCAACACTGCAGGAGTAAGCTGTGGTCTTATTCTTCAATGCAAAATCCAAACTGTGAAATTGTGTATAGCAAATGATGAAGGGAAGGAGAAAACAGGATGAGGAGCAAAAGCTCTAGCTTCGTCTTGATGAAAATCAATTGAAGAATGCTGCTAAATACAGATAGGTAAGCTTTTATCCCCCTTTGAAGTCATAGCTATTAAAAAGGCAACTAACATTCATGAGTTCTTCTGAAATCTTCTCTTCAAGTTTCTAAAAAAAAATAAATAAAAAATCCCACATATACAAAGATGTTCAGCCTGACTGGATCTTCCAAGCAACTAACAGAGACCATGACTTCAGATTTTAAAAAAGCACTTTGAAAATCACCATCTTCCATAAAATAAGAACTTCAAGATGAGCACCCTTTATTTATATGCTCAGTCTCAAAAGATAACAAAAAACTTCTCTATTTCCACGAACACTACAACAGGCACCTGTGAACTCAGCTAATCTACAGAAAATAACCCAAGGATTTTATCAGATCAAAAGCCAACAAATATTGAATATACTGCATAAAAAGGGAAGGTTTATGGAATATGTGAATTATTCCCACTCAAAGCCCTAATGTGGCCTCCTTTAATACTGTGTGATGTTTTAGCACTACTCTTCCAGATAAACCAATTAAAAGCTAAAGAAAAAAGTACAGATCTAGAAAGTATGACTGGTGGAAAAAATAGGTAGCTTGTTACAGCTAGACGTAAGATTAAAGAGTGACCTTGTTACAGTTACCACATACATGGAAATGCATACAAGGCTGTGAAATAGAGAATAATGAACTGTTCAACAAACCTATGAGCTTTATGACAAAACATGGTAGTCCTGAACCAGTGCAGCTTAGACTGCTGTCTGGGAAACCATTTCTAGCCTTACAACATCACTGGAGATTTTAGGCAATATAACCAAACATTTATTAAGAATGGATAAAATATGGGTTATCCAACCCTGTATCAGGAAGATCAAGACGGCCTCCATTCCAACTCCTATCAAATCATGTGAAATGTAAACCACAAAGAAGAGCAGAAGAGATTAAATAATTTCATTCTACTACATTCCAAAAGCTGAGATGCGTCTGTCTTAAGTAGGAAGATGTATATATATGTATTCTGCCATGGTATAACAGATATACACATTTTTAAACTATTGCCAACACAAAGCAGTACAGCAACTTGATTTATTATATGCAGATATTTCTGCATTGTTGCTAAACAGTACACTGGTCCAAAGTTACTAAAATACTTAAAAAACTATACATTATGTAAACAAAACATAAATAAGACAGCATAGTTCTTTGTACATATAGTTTAGTACAGATTGTTAGGAATTCACGAGTATGTACAATTCTATACCATAGATTGCATTTTTACAATGCATAAATATTTTTTTTTACAGAAACAAATAAAAAATAAATTTGACAAATAAAAAGGAGATATATACTGTCATAAACACACTGGCAAACAGTCCATACTGTAAGATGGAACATGTGCAAAGGGCTAGATTTCTCCAAACTAAAATGGTTAATGAACTCATTGGCCATTTCTGACCTTTTTAATAAAGAACTCTCTGAAAACTTCTGACAAAAGAAATAATTTTTTCATCCTCCTAAGCCCCACAGGTAAACAGGAAAGAACTGTAATCTTAAGTAATTTTGAGTAAATCAACTGTTTCAAACAATTATTCAATAGTTACAAACTGCAAAGTCAGAAGAATGCCCCTAAATTTCAAAGTGGCTCATTTGCGGTAAATTCAGGATGCAGCTTTATCAGGTTTATCAAGGCAAGTTGACTGAGATGCAGGGAAGACAGTGGTAGGATTTTTGCTTGTCGACACAACAACAGGAGGCAGTGATGAAGACAGGGAAGAAACTTTTGATGCTGGAGCATTTATAGCATTCAGAATGGCTCCCTCTGGACTGACCAACAGTTTTTTGATAGAAGTGTCTAAGTGAAACACTGAAGTATTGCTTGGTAGATGAGAGTTCGGAGGATGAATGGCAGAAATCACAGAAGGTGTGGTAGCTACAACATTAACAGGAGATTTGATCACTGAAGACGCAGACAGTGTTGCTGCAGACAGTGGAATACATGAGCTAGCTGGAGTACTAAGTATCTGGGGTGTTGCATGTACGATGGGTAAAGCATCTGCAGACCCAAAAGAGTTTACAATTTTTGTAGAGCTTTTCAAAGGATGTTTTGATATTTGCCAACTTAATGAATTACTTGGTGCTAGCATGATTCTTGAGGTTATGGGACTAACAATTGGTACACCTTGGGCCTCTTGACCATGGTTAATAGTTAAAGGAGTCTGTTTTGTATTACAAGAGAGAAGAAGAACATGGCTGCCAGCTCCAAGGCCTTGTGGTGGAACAACAAAACAAGTACCATTAATCATTATCTGAGTTCCAGGTGCCAAAGGCATACAGGTGTTAATGACTATTTTCTGTTGAATGCAAGGTTCATTCAACTGACCACCTGCCTTGCTTATTACAGTTGAAGCTGCAGATGTCTGAATGGTAGAAGCACAAGTGTAAGCGTGACTTTGTTTCTCTGTTTGGGGAGGCACCTGCTGGCATTGGAGGGAAGAAAAACTGGGAAAACTAATGACTTTACCTGCATCTGGTGATGGAGGGGGCAACACAGTCTGAGGTTTGTGAATAGCTGTGTTACTTGGCATAGCAGCTGAAATGCCTGATGATTGAAACTGAAGCAGTGTGGGCAACTGGCTTTTTGGTACTGGAGGAGGAGCTGGAACTGCTGCCAACTGAGGAACTGTATGCAACACTTTGTGGGGGGTAGCTAGAGATCCAGGCAAGCTAATAACTGGAAATTGCAAAGCAGATGCTAAGTTTTGGGGAGATAGTGTTGGCTGTGTTGTTGAAATCAGCACAGATGAAGCAAGATGTCCTGTTTTCACCGTTGATATACCCACAGTATTTCCAAAATTTGATGTGCACATTCGATTACCCAGAATTGGCCTTATTCTTGAGGGATCATTTCCACCAAACAAGACAGTGGGCCGTGTCCCAGAAGAAGTCCCGCTTGATGTTACTGAAACAGATTCTACACATGCATTTGCTGTTGTTACTGTTAAGGCATTTTCAGCTTTTGTTGCAACACATACAGATTCATTAACCGACACAGCACTTCGACTCACAAAACTCTGAACAGGAACCAAAGTACCACTGCTTGTCAAAGACAGTGCCAAGCCCATGCTTTTTTTGCCTTCTCCCTTAGAAATGGCAGAGTGCAATATATTAACTGGTGGAGCCTGCTGTACATTGCCTTTAGTATTTACAATGGTTTGACCTATATTGAGTCCAATTTTCACCTCCTTTACTTGAGCAATAGTTGGTGACGAATTTATTCTTATTGGTGCTCCTACTGTAGATGGGATCAGAACCAACTGTGGTTGCTCTGTGGCACTAACAAAGGTTTTGCTTAGGGAAGAAGGAAGGTTGGCAGTTGATGGGCCATTGGCAATTTGTGTGTTAATGAAAACCAATTTCTGGGCATTAACACCAGTGGATGCCGGAGAGGGTATAATATTGACTCCTGATGCTCCACAGGGTGATAAAATAGGTGGATTTGTGACTAATGTAAGTTTCTGGACTGGAGTACCAGTGATTAAATCTCCATTTATTGCTGAATTAGACTCAGATTGTATAACAGGATTTGTCTTAGCTTTAGTATCACCTTGTTGCTGCACAGAAGAATTTGGAGTTATGACAGTGTTAATTTGTCCAATGCCAGTCACACTGACAGGCCTGTTTGGAGTTGCTGCCATCAAATTGCTGGTTAATGAAATGGAGGATAAAGAAGGAGAGGACACAGAGCAGGAGTTCTCTATTACTTTACCCAAAGTGGCCCCAACAGCAGGCTGCTGTAATGTGAATTTTATATTTTTCTCTATTGCCTGGGTAAAATCAGCTGGAAAAGCTGGAATGTTAACAGAAGAAGCTGTTGAGGGGGCAAACTGAGAAAGAGATGGTTGTCCAACATGCGGGAGACCAGATGTGGCTGTTGCTACAGATGGAAGAGTAGAGCATGATAATGCTGTGGTTTTTGGCACAAGAAAGGCCTGAAGTTGAGGTGTGTAAGTGAAAACTGAACTAGAAGGTAAACTACTAGATGAAATCTGGTCTGGGTTTGTTCGCACTTTAACAATTCCTGTGTTTCCACCTCGTGTTGTGACCAGAATAGACTGTGATTCTCTTATACACACTGTCTTCAGCTCTTGCCTAGTTTCAAAGGAGTCAGTTGTCTGCTGTGATGCAAGACTATGACATGCGGAAGCAGAGTTTGTAGACCCACTTAATGCTGTTGCTGATATCACAGACTGGCTAGCTGTGGAAAGAGTAGGTGAACTCAAAGACACAAGGAAGGTGGCAGTTGAAACTGTAGTCTTGCTTTTGTCAGTTTCCGTTTGGCTCACCTTAGTTGTTGATGATAATAAGTTACCTGCTGAAGTTACAGCAGGCAATGGTTGTATAGTGTTCATGGGACCCGTCGCTTGTGACAAGTGGGTAATATTCTTGTTAAAAATTGTACTAGGTGACTGAGTGGTAGCATTTGCAGGGTCTGTTACCAGAACAGGTGTTAAAGAAACACTGACATTTGATATTTCTGGTAAAGTTGTACAGTGCGGCTCAGATGATTTTTGTTGTAGTGACTGAGTGTCCTTGGAAACAATTTTTCCTTCCTTCTGCTGAATAAGAAAATTCTTAGGTAAAATAAGAACTTGTTGCATGACTTTTTCTCCAGTTTTAGGGTCAATCACAGGTTGCATTTGAATTTTCACAGAGCTGTTGTGAAGGTCTATTGGTACACAGTGTCCATTTGGCATTTTGTATACCATTTGTAAAGGAGTCTTTGAACTGGTCTGGCAGGGCAATGCTGGTTTTATCAGTGATGATTCCAAAGATGATAAAACTGGCTTTTCAGAAGTAGATACATTTATGCCTGGGGGAGGTGACAGTTGATTCGTTAAGGTCACTTTGTTCCCAGTATTCTTGGCAAGCAAGGCCTGGATGGGTTTGGTCCCTTTCACAAAGTTTGACACTGATGTTGCAGGATCTGTCAAGGAAAATGGTTCCAGAGTTGACCCTTCAGACTGTTTCAGCTCAGTGACAAAACTATCCGGCTGCAGGCTACTTTCTGAACTCTGCACCACAGTCTCATTAGTGCTCAGCTTAGCCTTCTTCCTTGGTGAAAGCTCATTAATGCTTTGATCCAGACAACTATTTTGCTTGGACTGGCGTTTAACACATTTGGGCAGTGTCTTCTGTGTTTCTTTAGAAATTGATTCTTTTTTCAGAATTCTGTTTTTTCCTGCAGGTAAATTCATCTCCAATAGTTTCATTTCATCTGCAAGGATATTAAAACAGAAACTGTTTTACACGTTTGCAAGTGATACCTCTATGTAACAATTTTACAGTGTCTAGCTAATGGCAAAATGCTAGTTTGCAAGTTTAAGGATATGTGGAAGAAGAATGTCTGCCCCTTTAAAGGCACCTGGCCAAGAATCTTTTTCAATGCAAAAAGGGGGTAATAAAGAAAGGAGGAAGTCGTAAACAAGAGCATACAGGGACACAAACCTGAACAGCAAGGGAGACAGTGAGGGAGATCAAAGCTGGTCATTCACACTAATTGATGAAGGCAGGTGAGAGTGTGAGAATGTTTATTCCAGCAAGGTTATCTCATCAAGGACCTGGTTAATTGGGAAACTAAAGGAAAAAAGGGAGAAGCCAGGAAAAAAAAAACAAAAACAAAACCAAAAAACCAGAGACACAGATCTAACAAAACAAGCAGGGAGGTAGTGACAAGAAAAAACCTCACCAATCACACCAATTTGATGGGCTATCAAGAAACTGCAGGGGCCACTTCCAGGAAAATCAACCTGGACTTCGCAACTGATATGACTGTAAACCAGGGAATATCCTGGACACTGGGCTGGGAGGCATGCGGGAATCGCTAGAGCTATATAAACCCCTGAAGGGATGTGCAGAGGAAGGGGGAGCTGCAAGGACAGAGCAGGAGGTCACCGCCTGTGTGCCTGGTGCCACCCTGGGGGGGTGAGTGTCCATATCTTCCCTAAATGCAGTGTGGGTGGGGGCAGTGTGTGTGTATTCAATGGCAAACTTCAAGCCAGAGCAGCTGGTGAGCAGGGGGCCCTGGGGTCTGGGCTGGCAATTCATGCAGACTTGTGTGGGGTGCCTGTGGGACAAGGGTGTGAGTGCCACAGGTTTCATAGTGAGCATTGATCTAGACCAGCCAGCAAGGAGGGGATGCATGAAGTGGGTAAGAGGGCCCAGGATGCAGACAGGGGTGCTGAGTGGACAGAGGGGCTGTGCATTGAGGTTTAGGCAAGGTTTTGGCAGTGTGGGGCTACAGGGGGCCCAGCTGATTCCAAAACAGATCCACCACAGGACATGGCTGAGCCTGTCAGCCAAGCTGGTGTCGCCTCACAGAAAATGTTGTGCAGAAGAGTGTGACAGCGCAGAGGGAAGAAAAAATGTAGGAGAAAACAACCCTTTTGACACCAAGGTCAGCGAAGAAGAAGGAGAAAGAGGTGCTCGTGGCTCTGGAATGGATTCCCCTGCAATCCGTGAAGGCCACCATGGTGAAACAGGTTGATTCCCTCCCATGGACGAATATGCTGGAGCAGATATGCACACTGCAGCCTGTCGAAAATCCCATTCCACAGCAGGTAAATATGCCCTGAAGGAACCTGGAGCCCACGGAGAGCCTACACTGGAGCAGGCTCCTGAGAGGAACTGTGGCTTATGAGGGACCCACACTGGAGCAGTCCTATCCTGAAGGAATCCAGCCTGTGGAGAGGACCCAGGCTGGAGCAGTTTGTGAAGGACTGTATCTCATGGGAGGAACCCCACACTGGAGCACAGCAAAAGTGTGAGGAAAGAGCAGCAAAGTCTTATGAAGTGACCTCAACCTCCAATCCTCACATCCCCTGTGCCACTGGACAGTTGAGCCTGAGAAGAAGGTGGAGATATGGAGGAGGGGAAGATGTTTTAGTTTTTGTGTTTGTTTCTCACCATCCCACTCTATTTTTAATTGGCAATAAATCAAATTAATTTTCCCCAAATGAGTCTGTTTTGCCTGTGACAGTAACTGTTGAGTGATCTCCCTGTCTGTATCTTGACCGATGAGCTTTCCCATCTTATTTCTCTCCTGTCCTATTAAGGAAGGGGAGTGACAGACCAGCTGGATGGGCATCTGGCAGCCAGCCAAGGTCAACCCACCATAAATGTAAATTCTGAGCAGGCTTACTATTTTATTGCATAAATAGTTAAGCACAAAAGTGGCAAAAACTTGCATTTATCAGAATTTTTATCTTGGTCATGTCGGCCCCCCTTCTAGTCTACATCCGTCAGACATGCATCACAAGCTATTTCAATATTAACACAGTAGTAGTAAAGGTAAAAAGTAGGACACAAGCTCACATGGAAAAATTAAGTTCCTGAATCAACTTGATTCAGCTCCTGAAGCAAGTTCAAGCTATCAAATTCCAGTAAATGCTTACCATTGTCTGGGTGATCTTTTTTGGGAACTTCCACATGTTCTGCAGACTCTGAAGATTTACTGCATACTGCAAAAGAATCTTTGCCAGAGTCAACTTCACTTTCATCATTACTCCACAATTCTCTGGTAAATTTATCATGGTCTGGATGTCTTTTAAAGTCATCATAGTCCTTCTTCAATCTAGACCTTGAAAATAACAAAACTAACTTTACTAAAGAACAATGCTGTTTTTAATGTTTTTTAAATTTGTCTTTGCTGCAACACAAAAAGCTGGTGTAGAACCAATTGCCTGTGCCCTTCAAAAGATTTCAGGTTAGCTCTTTCTGCAAGTCTCTAAAATCCAGAAAATATGAAGTGACAGTAATATCCCTTCCCTCACCAAAACTGAATTCTATGTCATTAAGTCCTCTAACAACAGCCAAAAAGACTCAGTCAGATATGACCATCATGTTTTATCATCTCCATCTTCTGTTTCTTCCTTCATCATGCATTGTGACAAATGTACCTGTATGGACTTGAGTATTAACTGTAACAAGTTTACTCTTTCCCCTGAAGGCAACCCCAACTACAGAATTAAGTAAATCTTGTTCTTAAATGCATCATGCTTTTGGCCCAGCTATGAGAATGTAATGTAACTTTCTCCTTTGAGAAAACTTTCTTATATCTGGACCATTAGAACAGCTGCTACTGTCATTTCCATAGGCTCACACTCCACTAAAGAATGTGCATATGATGAAAACAGCCGCTTTACTCATTTGAATACTCTTCAGAAACTCATCCACTTACCTTGATACTCCTAAACTGCTACATATTTCCATTGTCCTTTCTTCTAAACCATTGGTTAGATAAGATCTAGGGGATATCTTAGTGTACAAATATAGTGAACTACAGGATTCAGCTGGTGGTAACCAACACAATATCCAGGAGGATTATTTAACAAATGAATAAATAGATTGTAGCCATTAGCACCTTGTGGAATCTAGACTCTAGTCTGGATCTAACCCTTATGACAGCAGGAATAAGATCTTAAATTTACCTATGCTTATGCATTAAAATAACAGTTGTTTGCATTGTGACCAACAATGGCCAGCTACTCTCCAAAGGAAGGAGAGGGAGGATCCAAACATGATGTCACAGCTGGCAGGGCATGAGACTCACCAGCAAGGATGCCATTCCACCACCCCTGAATAAGGGAGGAGGGCAGGCCTAGTGGTGGTAACTGCGATCAACCAACAGCCCAAATCAACAGACAAGTTTCTGGTGCTGAGGCAGGTCTGAGGCCAAGCTGGGAAGTCAATTCACAGGTTCAGATCCAGATGAGGTCCAGTGATGGCTGCCAGGGTCAGGACCCAGTTGAGTGATTTCTGGGCAGGTCTACAGTGATGATGCAGGCCCAAGGTCAGTCTGAGGGTTAGTCCAGATCAGCAGGGACCCAAGGCCAAGCAGAGTAACTGGCATTCCTACAGCAGAGATTGAAGGCTGCAGAATGACCTGAAATGGGGATCCTGGGCCTGTGGGCTGGTGATACGCATGGAGGCCCAGGTGAGGTTGGTCAGGGTCAGTAAGACCTAACTGTTTACTTACACCTTTGACACTCTCATTGAGAGAAGACAACCTTGAAATTTGTATGAAGATGTAGTATGGATGATACCTCAACTCCGTCATTAGGATTTTGACCTTGAAGTCTAGGTGTGGAAGAACTATAGAAGGACACTAGGGATTCATAGGAGGACACTAGGGAACCACTATTGTACAAGAGCTTCTGGATAGGAAGTTTGGTTTTTTTTTTTTCTTTTGAGGAACTTCTGCTGTGGGGCCAGTAAACAAATGTGATCAGTCGCCACATGTAACCTTTCCTCTTAAACCTTGTTGCTATTCAAATACCATTCAACATTATACTCTGTCATAATTTTGACAAGACCAGAGGACCTTTCAGAAGGGGAAAGAAAAAAAAAAAAAGGATTTTTATCATCAAGAATGCCCCTACTAATTAAAGACAATAAAAACCAGGGAAGGAAAACTTCAAAGCTGAAGTTTTCAAAGCTGAAGCTGTTAGTGTGCAACTGCAGCTAGGCAGTGGTGCTCCTGTTTACACCAGCATAAGTAGTCTTTACTCAATTGCTTTTTCCATTTCACGTAACACCTTTCTTCACCACAGTCATTGGTGCTACACAGCTGCCTACCAGCTGCGTAACGAACCAGACCAAGACACTGATCTAGCCTTGCTAGATCTCTCTTTCCTCCCCCAATTTGTAAAAATTATTTTTCAGTTGGCATTGTTCCCTGGTATACTATGTGTCTATCCAAACAGTTATGTCATGGAAATACTGAGGCTAGCATTGCTGAATAAACTAGAGTTACAGCCTAAAACATGCATCCTGAGAAATTAAGTTAATCTCAAGTTAATTATCCACCACTAAGTGCATGCTTCTCTAGCTACCTTCACGTGTACATCCAAGACTTCAGTCACCCAGTTGCAAACTAAAATTTTTTCATATTATGCACACCTCATATATAGTACTTCTACACACTTTACATGGCAGTTCTACTCCTGTATTTTATAACCACATTTAACAAACAAGAACTAATATTGGGTACCAAACCACTCCACAGAAGAATTTACATAAAGGTTTAACTGGAAACTCCATATATTGGAAATTCAAATCCTTTCTAATAGGATTACTATCTGCCACATTTCCAAAAGGAGTCTGAATTGCTACAGACAGGAAGAAATGAACAGCTAAAGAAAATGAGCAGAAACTTGAATAGAAAGGAATTAAAAAAAACAAACCCAAAACTTGTACTTTGGTCCATTATTTATATCAAAATGTTCAACAACATCCTAGATTTCCAAATAAGGATTTTAATTCATGCCTGTTATCCACAAAATGAGCTACTAAGGAACCAACTTTTAGTAGTTCTATCTGTTTACTGTCTTTAGTGCTATGGTGTTGGGTTTGTTTCGGTTTTTTTTAAACACTTCTGCACCACATAACTGTGTAAGTTGCTTCCTTCACACTCAACGTTTAAGCAGCTGCCTAACTTTACCTATCATTTGACACAGAGTTCAAGCTTCTAATCATTACTTGCTTCTTAAATGTCTATGTGGCAAAGCTAAGGTATGATTTAAGCAACAGCTGTAAAGCTGATAGACCACAATGGCACCAAGCTTCAAGATACAATCACGATACCAAGTCAATATGCAGTCTCTCTGGGATTTATAATGTGGGTAACATCTTCACTGCTGCTAATACTTGCCCTTACTAGATTTACATCAGTCACTGCTTCACTGGTATTTCTCCTACACGCCTTATTCCAGATGCATTTAACATTTACAGAATTACAAATACCTCAAAACAATGTTTTAAGAATTGCCTTGTGGAGAATTCATTAACAACCAATTTAGGTAGCTTTACATAGTAAGTAGTCTGACAAAGTATTCTAAGAGGCCCTGGTCTAGTTTTCTAGATACAGGTTTTCAGCACCTCTTAACCAAATAAACAGCAAAACAAATCCTAGCTGGATTGTGAGACAACTATTGATAGGCATGCTTAAGGATTCTAGAGCATTTTAGAGGAAAAAAAACATTAGGCAGTTAAACTCAACGTTGTTTAGACACGGTAAGTTTGGAACATGAAATAAGTCTTCCAATTAAAGCACTGCCAGTGCCTCATTCCTCTCCTCAAAGTATCTTCATTTAATTTATTTGAGAAGCCAATTTATTCATTAGTTTTTAAAAGGTGAATTTTGTTCTGTTTTCCATCCCATGCACTTCTATTAAAA
>VXBL01008492.1:27988-45909 GCA_013400195.1 Aramus guarauna | reverse complement strand
AGCTAATTACCTGTTTCTTTGAAATGCTTTCATTAGCTTTGGTTCCCATGGTAACAGTTCATTAAGCAGTCGTATCAACGTACCATGCAATTCCTTTACTGCTTGCTTCCGGTGGTACCATCTTCCCTGCAAACATAAATACCATTTATTTACCATTGCATTAGACCTGAATCTTGTTATATTGTATTAGTACTACAATAATCCTGGTACACTAGTAGAGCATATGAGGAAAATAACTGGAAGAAAATATTAGTAAGCTACACTGTTGCGTCTACCCTTAACCTCTATAAGGCATTAAAACTTCTGCTTTTTTTTTTTTTTATACTACAGGGCGATAACGTCAGAGTTAAAAAAGCAGTACTGCAAGGATGTTCACTTTTTACAGGTCAAACTTGAAACTGAAGCACAATCCTATGAACACACCATGTGTTTAAAATTACTTAAATAAGTAACTAACATAGGTAGTAATCCATTCAGGTCAGGGAAACCAACCACGTATGTACATGTTGGTTAAGAGATAAATAGTTAAATAGTTAACAGATAAAATTTCTACAGAAAATCCTACCACAATCTCATTTAACAGAAGTGATATAATTTATATTATTATTATTTGCAAAAACAATTTATTATAATTTTCAGGGATAAAACCCATGGTTTTTGCATTACAGTTTTGTATTTTATTTGAAGTTCTAGATAAAGTGGTTTTTTTAAGAAAAGTTTTGCAAATTTGTCATTTCTAAAGCAACAGCGTATGCAGCAGAGACCAGATTTCCAACATAAAAGCTTGAAGCTTACAACAGAAACGTATAATTAAAAATGGTTTTCTTTTCCAAAATGATATATGTAATCTCATGATCTCCCATGAAGAATTCAAGTTTTAATAAATCTAGAAAGGCTGAAATGAGGATGAAAGACATCAGGAAATGACAATTAGCAGGTATATACATATATACAGAACAACCATGGTGGCCATAGTGCTGCAGAACACATCTCTTAACACTCTTAGATTACTCCTTATAAGTATTTCTTCCCAAAAACTTTAGTTTATTACATAAAAGACTAACAATGCATATATCTGTAACAACTACAAAAAGAGATGTGATATACTCTAGTACTTCTGCCATTCTATTTATTCTGTGCATTTTAATGTAAATGAGGATTTTATCTCTTGATGTGTCAGATAGGATGTAAGACAGTAAAGAGACTATGGTTCTGCAAGAAAAAGAAGCAAGACTTGGGAGGTTATATATTTCATATATATATTTAGCTTTTGATAGAGATCATATCCACAGCTTTCTGTGGTCCAGCACACCACGAAACATAGGGCAGGAAAAGCTGGATAAAGCTTGACACAGCTGCCTTTCAGCAGTCTACAGTAATTATTTTTCTATGGACTTTGGAATAATTCCTTTCCACACTTTTCAGCAGCTCTCCAATGTACAGCAAGATCAGTCAGGCTGAATGCTTGTTTGAAGATCAGGTATGTTT
Source organism: Aramus guarauna (assembly GCA_013400195.1). NCBI lineage: Eukaryota > Metazoa > Chordata > Aves > Gruiformes > Aramidae > Aramus > Aramus guarauna. The sequence continues at coordinate 44,421 of VXBL01008492.1, read as the reverse complement.
TTTTTTAATGGATAATCATTTACATGTTATATAACAAAACTACTCCTTCATTCTTCAATTAAAATCACAAAAGCAAAGATTTTAAGTAGGAAATTATGCCACATTACCACACAATGGTTAGTGTTGAGCACACACACAAGCCACCAAACTGCAGTTTCCTTCATTTGTGGCTATATTTGCACATGTAATGCACTGTAGCATAAAACCTGCCACTGAGCACTGCAACAGAAAACAGCCCTTGTGTATACTGTAGCCTACCAAAGCATTTGGTAACACTTCATACTGTTAGTAGTCAATATAATTAATTATTAACATATGAAAGAATGTTATGTGCAAGATTTATCTTTCTTGTAAGATATACAAAACATTTCACAGTTTTAAAAGGATGAATTTCTATACCACATAGTATTAGTGGAAAAGCAAAATAGCAAAAGTAAACAATGCCACTACTACGAGGATACAGATGCATTTGATATAACAAAGAATGGGATGTGTGAAAACATGAAATTAAAAAGATACAAAAAATTACTAGAGTAAAAACAACAAGAGATTGATAATTTCTGAGACTTTTTATCTTTACATAAGGCTAAGATCTTGGCTTAAGTAGAAAAAAAGAATAAGAGCCAGATAAGTATCAGCTGACCACTGAGTAAGCTTTAAAGTGGTAACTGTATTATGCATTGAACAGCCAGCCACAAGTAGCAGGCTTAGTCAAGTGCAGACTTCAAGACTTTACTGCCTTCATTAACACTTTCAAGACGAACAAATACAAACCACTTTTCTCCTTGCCTACAAAAATGAACAAAAAATAACCAATCCTCTGCCCCCCACGAATTCTAGAACTAGTTTTGAACAAAAACAGTGTCCTCTGGATATAATATCCAGAAAACTCCACATTTGCTTCCAAATAATTTTAATACAAATATAGAAACCTGATTTTTTAAAGAGTAAATTAATTATTTCCCTGCATCCCCATTACTTGTTTTTCTTACTGGAGTTTAGGAGTTGACAATAAACCTGTTAGTGGAAACATACACAAATTTAAGCCATGAGAACAATATTCTTTCCCAATAAGTAGTAAGGACACAGAACAAGTATGGGCCAAAAAAGACTTTTTTAAAAAAAAAAAAAAAAAAAAAGCCTTATTTTTCAACTATTGTGGCTCAGTTGGTTTTCTGTGCAAACACGTAAGATTTCTGCAAAACCCAGATGTTACACAAATGACCTGCTATTATTCCTTAAATATTAAAATAGTAAAAAAGGAAGTGACATAAAAAAAGTCTATAAACTTAAGACACATCACTACCAAATCTAGCATTACCTTTCCTAGGCAATTTCATTCTCTAACATAGTCTTGGTTTTTTTCCAGGAAAAAAAAAAAAGGCAAATCAAAAATTGATAAAGCTATGACTTAACTCCCTACTTCAGCATTACATAGCTGCCTACTAATTTCTACGCACAATAAACTTGCCTTTAAAAATATCTGTGTTTCAAACTCCTCGCAGTTATGCCAAATGATATAATGCAGGAGAACAGCTACAGACTGAAGCTTAGGAGGTTCAGGCTGGACCTTAGAAGGTATATTTTCCATCAGAAACACACAGCATTAGAACAGGTTGTGCAGAGAAGCTCTTGAATCTCCATTCTTTCTTTCTATTTTCAGAACTTGGCTAGTCAGGTCATGGATGACTTAATGCAGCACTGACAAAAGTCCTGCTTCAAGGTGGGGGAACCTTCAAATGTCCCTTTCAACCACTGACTGCAGGGTTCAATGTGATGAAAGATAAAACCCTCTAAGTATGACCTAATGTGTTATGGGATTAACAAATAAATAGAATGCAACATCTAATGGCACAGAAGGACTGACCAAAGCAGAGTATCCATGACTGTTCAACTCAACGTAATCAAAATATAGCTGTTCTGGAAATCATGAGGAATGGTTTAGTGGAATGTCAGGATTAGTACAAAGGAATAGTTATTACAGCTCCATAGTTCAGTCCTCTTGTCAACAAGGGGTCTGTAGAAATGGAGATTTGGATGCACCACCCTCCGGTGTTTATGAAATCCAGCAGGATTTTATTAGTAGACATGAACTAAAATTATCCAACTACATCAAGCCAAGACAGTACTTTACAGGTAAAAACAGTCTTTATCTATTGCTGAAGTGCTTGCTTTTAATGGAAGTGTGAGGAAACCGTTCCCCTTCAATTTACAGCTAATTGTAAGTTTGATAAGAGCCTGCATACCTAACTGATCGTTTAAATAGAAATATCCTGTACCTAACTTGGTTGTTTACTGAGTTATGTTCTTATGTGGTCTGTAATTCACATTCCCAGTACCACTGCTTGGATCAGACTTCTAGTTACCATCATGCTCCAGGTAGTGACACACAAAACATTATTTTCTTCCAGAAATGCAATGTAAGGCATTAACAACAGAACAAAAGAGGAAAAAGTCCTAGACAGACGACAAGGATAAAATGTGACTTTCAGCTGTGTTAAGTTACAAGTAAATTTTAAAAATGAAAACACAATAAAAATACATTTTAGAAATGTGCTGAATGTTTCCATGTAAACACAGAAAGACATTCAACACATTCTCAACTGAAAACTTACCTTTTAGAATAAGGTTTCTGACATCCAGAGCAGCCAGGAAATGCTGACTCCACTCTCCGTGATGCCCCAACATACACTATTCTGGCATATTCATCATGGAACCCCAAAGCAGACTGGAGCCAGGATATGGATATATGGGGTAAGGACTGAACTTTATAGGGGAGTTTTTGTTTTGGTTTTAAGTAAACACACACACACACAACCACAATATTATGCAGTTTTGTAAGATTTTCCTTAATCTTTACTTTATATCCCACGGACATAAAATAAAGAAAATTAGAAATCTTATAAAACCATGCAATATTGTTGAAAAGGGGTGGTGGTGGAGGGGAGAAAACTTACCTTACCCTTAATAGGCCTGCTCCATTCTGCAGCGGGGTTCTGTGGTATGTGTGACATCACCAGTCTAGCGTTTTCTAGTGATGTCACACAGAGAGGGAGTTGGTGATCTGCAGCTGCTTTGGACATCAGATACCTAAAGAAAAGAGATCAATAACTTTTTCAATTCAGATATGGATTGATATTGAATGTTCTTATTAACCAATTTATGGGCCGAATACTAGAATTTCAGATGCTTATTTCAATGGCAGTTTTGACTGAATAAAAATGCATTATGAGATTATGTATTCAGAATATACAAACTCATCTATAATTGAAAGTGTTTTCATTTTGAAAATGTGTAGTTATCTACTACAGTTAAAGTTTCTGAAAGTCAGTATCCTGTATTTTACCCTCAGCAATGTCATTCTGAATATTATAAATACCTATCAACAGCAAACCTCTGATGTTATTTGAAGACTAGGACTGAATACAGTCAGGATGAAAGACTCATGACATCTCTTAATCAATTTTATCTTTGGGCATCTACTGGCAACTTATGAAAAGATATCTTATATCAGACCCAAAACTTTTTTTTTTTTTTAAAAGCTTCAAGCTTCAGCTTGCACTTCCATGACCCAGACAACTGATCACACCAATCTATATCCTAAAGTGGTATCCCATACTCTCTTATTAAACATTGCAAACAAATGAGTTTAAAAAACCAAAGCAATAAATTTCTTGCTACTGGTAGTGTCTTTATCTCATGGTTTAATTCATTACTATGAAATGACTTTTCATTCATTTAGCCATGTGTTCTAATTTTCTTCAGGCAAAATTACTACACAATCATCATTGCGTTGATTAATCTACCATATTAATTTTAAAGATATAAACAAAAAACCACAGGAGAAAGATTGTTTTCAGTATGATCTTACTATCTTTTTGAATCTAACTCAGAAGAGTGAAATCATCCGGCACTGACCTGTCACATTGTACTCGTCACTGGAAGAACTTCAAAATATTACCTAACTTACCTTCTGTAACTCAGGAAGAAACTGGATGTATGCAGTACCTTAAACCATTTACAAAAGAGCTATATCTTTTAAGCTATTATGGATCTTACTTAACTCCCTTTCATATAGATGAATTTTGCATCTTCTTAACTCTGGATATACAAGTATTTCTCTATTCTTCAGCTGAACATCTTAAAATCAGCTCTTTTGTCGTAACTGTGTGCTGACAGGAATGCCTTGAATAATTTTTTTCAAAATAACGTACTGACCAACCAAAATCCAAAGCACTGTGAAATGCTCCAAATATACAGTAGTACCTCTATGACAAAAATGTTCCAGATCAAATGTATGAGTACACATTCACATCTTTGATGCAGAATCCACACTTGGAACTGTAGAAAGATACATGATAAAACTGGCTTAAGGAAAGCTTCTTAGAAAACATTTATTGGAGGGCTAGCCACACAAGGAAAGGCATGAAAGATCATGGGAAATTAACAGAAAATAGTTGTGAAAAAACTACACTGTATAGACAGAAAAAGACACTGGAGGAGCTAAGAAGAACTGAAGACTGGAACAAAAAAAATTGAAAGCTAGTGAGATAAGCAGAATACAGAAATACCAGAGGAAAAAAAAGTATTATTATGGAGAAGATTTCAAAATTTGAAGACTAAAATTGGCTTAATTCATCCATATTATAAAACTAAATAGCTGGTTGACAATTAAATAACTGGTTGGATTTCCAAAAGCTCCACATGGGCAATCTCTCCTCAGAAGTACAGGAAACTGCATGGATGTAAATGTGTAAGTTTCAGATTCAACATTCAACATTTTGGGCTCATAACAGTGTTTTTAGAAGATGCAGGCAAGCCAGAAAAAGCAATAGCAGACTACTTGGAAGTGACTAAAGTACAAATCAAGTTTTTGGGACAAAGAATGGAAAAAGAGAGTATGTTAGACACATTAAAGACAAAGATGCATAGTAACACAGAAGCAAAGCTTAAATTTAAAGAAAGTTTTTCAGCTGCAAGACTTCAAGCAGGTCTATTAAAATTACGTTATCCTAAACATTTATTGGAATAAGGATCTCTTAATCTGCAGTTTAAACCTGCAAATGTGTATGCAAACAGATTTCTCAGTCTATAATATTATTTGTTTGCATCTACATTTATGTAAATATAGTAATACAGATGAAAACAAGTACAACTGAAACTTGTTATATGCAAAAGTCTCAAGCATGGTACATATTTCACTGGGGAGTGGGGAAAGAGGCTGGGAGAGGAAGAAGGAGGAAATGGGGAGAAGGAAGTCGACTTCCTGCTAAAAAGCAAGTAAGATTTAACCCAGTAGTTTCCACAGGGCCCAAATGAGAAGACACAGTAAGTTTTTCCACTTTATTGTTCATAGAGTTGAGGTCAAATTCACTAAAATATTAGTAAGAGCCCTAATCTATTTTTGGTGGTTACTTGAATTCCTGCTGAGCAATCTTGGGAAATTCCTGTATGGTCTTGTCTAAACACAGTTTCCCTACCAAATATTTTCAAACTTATGACAGTATTTCCCATTTCTTTACTGTACACATAGGGAATATTTTATAAACTTTTACTTAGTAAATGAGTAATTTTGCATTATTTTTGCCATATATTAACTTTTTTTTTTTTAAAAAGTAGAGTGTGGAACATCAATTAAAAAAAACAGAAAACAGTCTCTTCTCTGAGTTTAGATACTTCCATTTCCTATGAACAAATTTAGTTTGGAATTTCAAAAAAAAACAGACATAGAAAATATGTTCCATCCTGGCCTAATGTATTCCCTTGGATAGCCTCAGTATCCTACAAATAGATTTATGTCTGAGGTTCTACGTATTTCTGACCTGAAACTGTGGGTTTTTAACTCTGAATTTTCAGGTGTACTGTGCAGGTGATATGGACTTGGAGCTGCAGATAACCTCAGTTTGCTTTCAGCCCTTCTGATTCACCTGCTTAAAAAATACATTCACTCCTCAAAATAGAAAAAGATATTCACCTGTCTTGGGAAGTGCAACTGTCTAATTAAAACCTTGAAGAACAACATTAGAAGATGGCAGAACCCAAAATCTTTCTGAAGCAGGTTTTTACCTTTTGTACTACTAAGTCAAGAACATCAGTGTGTTACAGGCCTCTGCAAAACAATAAAATCTTCAATGCATTTTCTCTAAACCCTAATTAGTTGTGAACTTGGCTGGTGTCTTTTTCTCTCCCTGTAGGGAGAGTCTAGTCTCCTTCTCAGGAAGGTATAGCTCTTCATCTATTCTAATTATGTCAACTTAACTGTGAGAATCCAGACTCCCTTCTCACTCCCCAGACAGCTATGGACTTACCAATCAGACTTGCAGGGAATGATTCAAATCCAATGGCGCTAACAAAACAAGGTCTTGTATTTCAGTAAACAAGGAATCTTTCAATGTTTACGTTGTCTCCAAGATAATCTATGCTTTCACATAATCAGGACAGGGTCTAGAATTAAATGTCCTTGTCAAAACCCAGTTCATTTTATAATAAACATACTTACTACAAAGTCAGCTTGCAAAATGACATCTACAAAAAAGCCCAAAGTGGAATATTTGATCAAGTATCTGCAATCATGGCAGTTTCACACTACACAGTGGCAAAAAAGGAATAAAAAAAATCAAGTTATGCTATGATATGCAACAGTTAAATACATATAACTGATCTACAGAATAGTTTAATTAACAGTTTCACACAAAACCCCAATGACTTCAGATCACAAGAGAAGCTGACCATCCAAAAGGCAGTAAAGATACTTCCATTCCCTCTGCAACCTCACACTGATTTTACCTGACACAGAAGACAACAAGGAAAAATGGGATCCAACATGTCAGAAACCGATAGTTGTTATCTTGAGTACTGATCAGGATAGAAGGTGCTACTTTACCATCTCTTCTCATAAATGAAATTTCATATATTAGACAGAAGCCTCTGTGTTGTCCTAAATATACTGGCAAAATGCTTCACTGCTACATAAGTTTGTAAAAATTATTTTGTTATCAATACTGCAAATAGATGTTTAAGTGGAATTAAGCTACTTTGCATGTCTTGATCAATTTGCTAGTTATAGCAAGTTTCTAACAGCTCACATCCAACTGAACTGCTATGCTTACATATACAGTCTAAATTTTCAGCAAACATAAGGTAAGAATGCAATAAAATCTCAATAGAATTTTTAGCCAGCATGTTCTACTTCAGAGTTCTAATTGTTTACTGACTGCTTGTAACTTTCCCCATATCTTATCTATGTCAGTATTAGCCACAAAACAGACAATTTTTACTAGAATCTGATTACTGTTACTGTAAATTCTGTGGGTTTTTTCTATTAATTCCATTTTAACTCTACTTTTTAGTCACACTGCTTTAAAGTGAAAGGATGTCACTTCACATGTCCTAAGGAATGTATCAAAGCTAGCTTTGACATTCCTTAGGGATCGATTCTCCATCCTTTCACTAGACAGTGCACAGAGCATTCGACTCAAGTCCTTCAAGTTCCCTTTCTGCAGCTCCCGCTTTCTGATTTCCAGTCAGGCACTCAGATAGTAAATTTGACTAACTTATTTTATCCTCTCCCTCTCGAAATGTAGTAGGTGGTAAGGGAGGAACTGTTTAGTAGCTGAAGGGGTAGACTTTTTACAGCACCCTTCATTGTAATATCACGTACAACTTTATCTGTCACAAATGGGCATGTTTCCTGTCAAAAGCAGTCCCACTTTCTTTTGCTCCTAGATGCTTATTCCTGTCCTTACAATGACCCCTCAAACTGTGACAGAACACAAGCACAGGTATGTGTGCAACTACATGACAAACTGCACTAGAAAACTGATCTGGGTTACAAACATCTCAGCAGCAGTAAAAAAGTAGTTAGGTTTATCACTGACTAACTCTCTCACCGTGTAGCTGAACAAAGAATTTTGCCACCCTCTCCCATGGGGTGGCAGAGAAAATATAACATGCCAGAGACACAGAGTAACAACTATTTATTTGGCAGCAGTTTTGGCTTATGTCAGTTGAAAGCATATGTGAAATTGCAGCCTCAGTTTCAGAACTGTGGCTAGAGTTCAAAAGCGAAGCAGTCAGGGAAGAGATAATACTAAGACTGAGTTGAACTTCTATTTGAAATCAAAGAACCGAGGTCGAATTTCATTTTCTTCTCTAAACAGTTATGGCAAACTTGCACTAAGGCAAATCTCATCTTTGTTACAACAAAATCACCAGTAATCAAGCAAAGTGCAAGACTTTAATAGAAAAATATTACTCATAGCTAATTCAAAACACAATACAGATGTACAAAAGAGTACCAGAACCAAACTGTTTTAATCAACCAAACAGTGAAAATCCTTTCCAGCAGGTCTGCTATTTCATTGTTGTAGGAGAAACTGGTAGTAATGCCTACACTTAAAATTAACCATGGCTTTCCATTACATAACCCTGTTCTAATTTGCTTTTAAGTTGCCAAACAAAACTGGTTTGGGCTAAAAATCTCTCATGTCATCTGCTGGCTCAAGTTCATGTTCTGAAAAGTGTCAGATACAACCAGTCCAACTACCTGCAAAAAAATGCAGGAAAACAGTAAGTTTACTCATTTTAAAGAAGTCTTACAGCTCAGCTCTTTCATTACAGCCCCCAGTACTTCCAAGTTCTGGAGAAGGAATTCCTTTTAAGTACTCTAGAATGGCCTCCTAGGAAACAAAGGGCAGTTAGGACTAAGAAAAAGGTTATACTTTAAAGTCTTAATATAAATTAGACAAGGTCTATTTCTAATATGCGTTAGTATTTAACATAAGCTTTAAAGCTTGCCTTGAGGGTTTCTCTCAGTAGCATGTGCTAACAACTACTAAAACTGGAATTACCGAGCAGGTCAGTCACGAAGAAGAAAGATTCCTATGGCTTCACCTAGGTCACTATTGCAAACAAAAATCTATAAAGTTACCATGAAGTAGTAAGAACACCACTATCTTTGGGTCAAAACAAGAAAGAAGTCCATGAACAGCATCAAAATGAATACCATCATATTAAAATAAGCTTTCACATAAGGTCAAATTTCCATCATCAAAATAGAACAATGTTTACTTAATAGACTAGGCACTGCAGAAAAACTGAAACAAACTCTATTCTGGATGCTTCTGAAACTGCCACTGTAATTTGTGTCAGAGTTGAATGAAAATCTGCATTTCCTCCAGTTTTTAAGGTATCTAACCTAATTACACATGGTGTTAGACATCAAAAATTAAATTCTAACGTCTTCCCTTGCAAAGTGAAACCTCATTTTAGCACGTCAAGTTTATTGACTATTCATCTAATTTAACATCTATTTGTATTTTTTTAAAAAGTGAATATAAAATTTGCCTGATACTTGTATCTTAAAAATCTTACTTCACTTTACTGTTTCCTTATAATCACTTCTTCAGCAATTAATCCTGGCTTTTTTTATTTATATAAAATTTCTAACAACACAAGTGTTTAGAGACCCAGAATCATGTTCTGATAGATCTATACAAGCACACAGATTGTCCTTACCTTGCAACTTCTGAATGCTGAATGAGTTGTATCTTAACTCCCCTGTACTTAAGTGTTTGTTGTTTTTAAGACGGTGTGATTAGAACTAAACATAGTATTCCTGCTGAAGTCATGCAACTTAATTACATAATGACATTATCAGATTTCAGTTCAAAGAGCAATTATGACATATTTAGCATTTGTCTACCCTTGAAGAAGTCTTGTTGGTACCGGTTTACTAGTAGACTAAAAGTCTCACCTATACTAAGATTATTGATATACTGATGTGTACTCTCATTTTTGGCTTTTTCTTCTATTGTTGACATAGCCTTTCTGATAACCTCTTGACAATCTTATCATAAAACCAATTTGCAATTTAGCACCTACAAAATAATTTCAAGTTAAGTCTGGTTTTATTCCTTCAGATATTTTAACAACCATTATGCTAAGTGTCTTCACTGAAATTTCTTTCAGACTCCTAATTTATACTGCCTCTCACCTACTTAAATAATTTAAGAATAAACTGTTTCTGCCTAAGACTAAAGACATTCACAGAAATTAGTAGCCTAATTTCTAAGGTACAGAAAAAGCAGCAATTTTAACTACTGCTTTTCATAGAAATGCCACAGATAGGCCTATCAAAGGTTTAACAAATAAAACTGCAATGAAAAAGAGTAATAAGAAGAGTTGGCTGTAGAGAGCCATTTAAATGAGTATTATTTATGTATTTATAACTATCCACCGTCTTGATGAGAATCACTGCTTCCTACAAAACCCCATATGTGTTGGATTCTCTTGTCTAACCATTATTATTCTGAGGTTTTCAGCTGCATGGACTGAGTGATCCAGTGTACATTGGTAAAATTTGTATCTCAGTCTGGTATCAAAAGACAGATAGCATGCTTTCCTGTACAACCTACTTGAATAAAAATTAAAGAAAGCCACTTTTAATAATTTACTTGCAAACAAAAGGAGTTAGGAATCCTAATAAGTAACATAAGAGTCAGCTCACAAGAAGATCTAACCATCACTGCATAGGCAGATATGAGAACTCTATCCTGTAATTGCTTGTTGGCCAAGAGTTTGTCCTCAGGGAAGAATGGTCACATGTTTAATAGAAATTAACTACTCCTTCTAAGGTATTACCACTATCCACATTTTATTTTGGCAGTGAAAAGTGTTAACAGTTACTGAATTTACTTATCATAAAACCATTGTGAACAGAGCACTACATACAGAAAAGATTAAGGTTACAATCTCCAGGCATCAACCTTATGAGGCTTCATGCAGTTAGTGAACAGACATAAAATCTTCAGTTGACAGGCCACAGCAAATAACTGGCACCGTTTTATACCCATACAAGAGAAAGCTTTTAATGTCACATACCGATTTCTTTTTAATGTCCTCCAGATCTTTGAGTTCATTCTCAATCTTTGTGATTAATTCCCTGAGTTCATCAAGATTAGTGCAAATAAGCTAAAAAACAAATGAACACAAACACTTGGTAATGTGGGACTTGGCAAATGTACAATGAAGTTAAAAATCTAAAAGCACATGTTATTACTTAGTGCCACCATTTGATTTTTTTCTTATAGCATTTTTAAATGTTAAAAAAATTAGGACTTTTTGAAAGGAAGAAAAGCTAGTAAGACTTCATTCTTCAGACATAAACCATATCTCTGCCTGTAAGCTTCCATTTCAAAATGTAGGTATTTTCTTAAAACTTGTGTGAATGACAGCTACTCAATTTGTCTCAAGTATAGTAATGAGTTGGAAGAGGTCTGAGTACCACACAATTCCCTGGTGAATTGGAGTGTACTAGTTTTGGACTACACTGTGGTTATAAGATCATTACACTTGTTACAACTTTTTCCTGAACATAACTTTGTATGTTTACACAGAGTATTCCTGAAAGATAACCTAACCATGTCTATCAAATCTACCTACCTATGTTTTGAAAAAGTATCATATTCTTCTTATTACTGTCTTTAGAAAACAACTTTTTACAATTTTCCTTTCAGAATATGGATGCTATTCTCTTGAAAAAAAAAGTCAAACAAAAGTAATCTGTATGTATTGGCTTACCATCATTCAGGGCAATTAAAGACTTAATAAACTGGAAATTATTAAGCTGTTAGTTTCTTTCAGCTTATTGTATGTTAAGACTTGCTTCTTTCTGAACAGCCTTAAGTGGAAATGTTTTCATTACTACTGAAAACATGTTGAAATAATTTAAGAAAATCAAATCCAAACAGAAAAAGAAAACCACAAAAATGCTTTTATCATGCAACTGATTCTTATTTTTTTCTGCCAAATCAGTAATTCATAACAATATATTTTTACTTCAATTACATGTGAAGTTTTAGATTTGAAGCACATTCATATCAAAAAACCCTTTGTTTCTCTATTAAAACAGAACTGACATCTTTAGCAAAATAGATAAATTTCAGAAACCTCTAATGCATACATGCCATTATTTTCATAACACTTGTGTACATGTGAGAGCATTGGGGAACTGGAGTGACTCAAACTAAAGTTTACAGTATTCACATTTATAAAGTTTAAAATAGCAAATGAATACGGAAATTGGCACTGTCTGGCTGTAGACAATGTATGTAAAAGTAACTTGCAAAAGGTTTCTCTCTCAACCCAGAAAATAGTATTATTATGTGTAACTCTAGTAGGTTCAACATGCATGTCTGTCCTGCACTTAAAGAAGTTCCAAATATGTAAGATGTAAACTGGAAGCCAAATACTGTCTTTTCTTTTCCTATCTGGCCTGCAAAGAAATCTATGATACTGTATTATTATACAAAAAGGTGCAAGTTTGTCACATCAAGCCCTTGACAAAAGTCAATAAAGGCATGGATAAAGATTTTCCGTATGCAATTATAATCCACTCCTTTGACTATACATCTGACAATTCAGTTTTTAATTTATCACTGCTTTTTATTTTCTCCTATGAGACAAAGAAAGATACAGTCTTCATATGCTGTAAGTGGTTGAATTTATCTCTAGGAACTCACTTCTAGCAAGGCAAGAGTTTTTAAGTAGAAGGATGATTTCACTATTGTTAGTTGAATGCTGCCCTGAAAATGCCAACTCTACCTTTGCCTCTACCATAAGAAACTCCTACATTTCATCACACAATTCATGCGGTCAAAATTTTCCCAGGTTCCAGTCCTGTTTCTCATTTTCAGAACAGTAACTTGAGACATAAGGATCTGATTTGCAAAATTGTTAGTGTACACCAATCCAAACTACATTAATGGGAAAAACAATGCAAATATATAAAGTTCAGCTTTGTGCTGGGGTTGACAGGGAAGAGCAATCAAATCTCTAAGTCCCAGTTTTTATCAGAAGACATGTACATTTGAGACTAATATCTGTGTGTCAACTACCCACTGGTAAAACAAGGAAAGTAACAGCATCTCAGCTTAGAGGATTTACTGTCAAAATTAGTTTAGTATTTGAAATACTCCAATACTGTACTGAAAACTTCTATAAAAAGGTTCCAGAAGAAATTTGTATTTCTTCATTCACAGCAGGATTTGAGATGCAGTATTAAAGATGCACACTGATCGAGAAAAAGCTATTTCTAAAACTTCTCTCACTTGGTTAACATTTCCCATCTTACTGAACGAAGCCAGCATTTTGAAGGAAAGATAAAAAGAACAGTAATAAAAAAGTGTAACATATTTTTATGATAATTTTGATATGGGATCTAGCTATTTCTCATAACGAGACTCTAATGTATATTTCAGTGCTCTTTGCTCATGGATTTTAATTGTCTGAACTTAGAAATTCAATTTTCTGCAAACAGCACTGCCTTTCCAAAATGTTTTGTATGTTTTAACAGGTTCATTAATGTGAAGACAAAAAGAGAGGTATTAATACTACAGTCTAATCATTCTGTCACATTCCAGTAGCTCACTGGTAGTTTCACATACTGCTCTTGAAGAACATGCCTTCTAATCATCTATCATGAGAAAAAGAATCTGAAGAGAAAAAATGTTTCTTTTATGATTCATCAAAAGTAGTAAAAGATTAGTCCCCATTCTCTAGAACATTACATGGAGGCTTAAAAATTCAGGTTGTAAATACTTCCATTAATGTACAAGTCACGTAATTAGTTATGTACATGCTAACTACAACACAGACACTTTCACATCAGGTACAGTACATACGACATATAGGCTTAATTTTCACAGGTAGTAAGCATCCTGTTTTTCAACTGAATACAATGAAAGCTTCAGGTATTCAGTATTCCAGTAAATTTTAAAATTTAGTGTTCAACTTTCCCATTAGGATACAATCTTAGATCTCAGTAAGCTCTCAAAGACCCTCACTGACTGCTAGAACTTCAAAGAGGAAAGACAGGAAATCTCCTAGTTTTTGTAAGTGACCAAGCTCTATTCCAACTTGGGACTCTCCTCTGATTCATTTCTCAGAATTTATAAATGAATGATTTATCATTATAAAAACAAATCTAATCTGTGGATCTATTCATAAATACAAACCTAGTGTACTCCCTCAGATCACTGATGCTCCCTCTTTGCCTCCCTCTTCAGCCAATCTTTTAGCGTAATTTTTACTCACATCAATGGAGACTTGTGCTTAACTTCAGATTATCTGTGTAATGATTGTAAGTTATACTTTTATTTCCTATGAACCTGCTCTTTTATTGCTGCAATGTCCATGTGTAAAATATTCAGATAGCCCCCTTTCAGTATCTGTATTTAGTATAGACCATAGCTGATAAAACTGAAACTGGTAAGACACAGTTAAACAGAAAAGCTGAAGTTAGTTGAGTTCCTTACAACGTATGTGTTCCTTTCTTCCTTATAATACATGTGGGTCTATCTAGCTGTGCGTCTATATTTGTGAGGGGAAAGGAGGAAAGACTGAGACAAACCACTTGTTACCAAACCTAAATATACTTTGTAACTGGAAAAGAAATCCCCCCAAACCACATTAGTGTCCCTTCTGTATGGCAATATAATTACTGTAATTTCTTTAAAACATTAATGAGCAACAGTAATAATAGGCTTGGAACGCAGAATTTCTTTTAAAAGGAAAAACACAACAGCCTACTAACTCATGATCTATGAAGCTATAAACTCACTTCTCAAATAATTTTCAAAATATTACAGCCAGGTTTTTATTTAGTAAAGAGAATTTAATGTGCATCTGCTTTTGTTTAGGGTTTGTTTTTTGTTTTATTGGGTTTGGGTTTTTTTTAAACCAGCTTGAGCTTAGAAATTAATATAAGGTCTGAAATCACATACAAGGAAGGAGTGATGTTCACTGACCTATGCTTTCACTGCTTTGTCCAGGACATTCAAACTATGATAGGGAGCAGAAAATCTGTGCAGTATGTTTCCTCAAAAGGTTGTTTAAAAAGGGCATTTATAAATGTAGGATTAAGTAGTAAATTATGTCCTGAATTTTTTTGTTAATAATTGATTTTAATGTATCATTTGGGTTACTGTACATATTAGAAGATTTATTAATACTAATTTTCTCAACTTTAATGTCAAGTTGTGATTTTCAGGTAGAGGATCTATACTTAAGTACAGGATCTAGTCTTATGAAATGAAGTGCCTTATGGTTTGTTTTGGTTTTTTTACATTTGTAGGATGCACGCATGTAAAATACCTTATGCATATTCATTTATTTACTTTCTTTCCAAAAGAACTGATATTTAGATGTGACTAGCAATATTCTTATGATTATACCCTCCCTGGCATACCTCACAGGGCCACACTCAAGCTGTCTTATCAAGTATTTTAAAAGAATACACTCTCATCTTCAAACAGTTACATAATTTCATTAAGTTTGGTGATCCATTTTTGTGAAGCAGAGTATCTTGAAGTGTGCTTTACTAGGCTCTAAAAGTCTTAGTAGTATTCCAAATAGAAATGTTTTAATATTTGCAAATACTTCTAACAGTCATACCAGTCCTCCCTGTCCTCTTAAAAAACACAGGTTAAATTAGTTTAGTTTAATATTATAGAAAAATTATTTCTAACCTCACCACATACATCCATGGCACACAGGTAATGCCCTGGGAAAAATAACATTTTTTAGACACTGTACCTATTTTTTTTGGAACTGCTAGGAAACATTTGAGCCACTGCCATTAGCATATAGACAAAAGTCAGTGTACACTTAAAAATCAGTCTTTTCTCAATATTTACTGTTACTAACCAATTTCATCACCAGAAATTCTACTAACTCCACCTGAAACACATCATCATCACAGAATAAATTGATTCAGTGTGAGGGTTTTACACAAGAATCATGATTTAATGCAGATATATTCCTCAGAATAGCACAGGTTGCTTTCAGGGAAAAAAAAAAAGAGCTAAAGGAGAACTTCAATAAAAGCAGGCATTCATACATAAATTGTGAACGGAAGTACTGTAACACTTCTCTTACAGTACCATAAAACTATTATTATAATTAGCACTCTTTTCTTAGTGCTCTCTGGTCTAAAGGTCACATGCAGGTAAGGGGTTAAAGTTGCAAACAAGATGAGCACAGGAACCCACAAATTTTCCCAAGTCCTTCAGTAAAGCAAGCTAGGTTTCAATTCAAGGACCACAATGTCACACCTCATACAAAACCCAAGTAATTTTATCCCAGAAAACTGTATCTACCCTAAAAATTCCATGAACAACAACTAGTTTTTACAGGTTTTATCCTGTAACAGATTTACCTGGGATCTTAAACAACACTGTGAAACAACGTGTAAGCTGCACATAACAAAAAAATGCTAAAACGTTCTCTACCAAGAAAAGGTGAAATACATGTTTAAAAACACTATTAAACTTTTTGAATGAGAAGAAGGAAATTAATCTTTGATTAAGATTTCCAAGATCTCTATCAGAAACTAAAGGACTTATTTTACAGACATTCAGATTTTAAGTGCTTAA
>VXBL01008491.1:757088-770816 GCA_013400195.1 Aramus guarauna | reverse complement strand
TTTTTTTTTTTTTTAAAGCTTGTGCAGTGTGTAATGGGAAAAAAAATTGCCTTCGTTCTTTCTTCTGAAGAGGCTCTGCTACACAAGCCAGGCCAGTTTCAGGGCTCCTGCTCAAGTTTACTGAAACTGCTGTTTGAGACTAAGAAAATCATAACATTTATGAACTTCATTCTTCTTAGTTATGCATATGCAATTTGGGGTACCTCAGTGCAGCCAATGGATTCACAGCTACATCAGTGTCAATCCGGTAGAAGTGCGAATAGAATCAGATTTACAGGATCTTTGAACTCCACAGTGATTAATGAAATTCTTAATTCTGAAAGTGTGACAGGAAGATAATCTCAACAATATTTTCCCCTGCTTTCTGTGGGTGGAGGGATTTGAAGGCAGCAATGGAAGTTGGGGGTCCTGACCTGTTCCATTACAGCAATTCGCTTGTTCGGGCTGGAATCTCCCAAGTAAATCCCTTCTCATTTCCCGCATGCACCTGTATCTCATGCTCCCGCGGCTGGAGGAGATTTGTTATGCTAGAGAGTTAAACTGCTTCCACCATTCAGAATCTGGCCAAGAATCAGAATATTCTCTTATTTTAAGCTAGTCCTGAAGGAACACTGCTAGTTCCCAGTGCCTTCAACATTACTCTTGAAAGCTGGGAATTAGAAGACCTGGACTCTGTTCTTGCACCTTAGTTTTTGTGCTTGTAAAATTAAGTTATAGGTAGTTACCTTTCTGTAGTAAGGATTTTGAGATTTACTTACAAAAGAACATGATGAAAGTGCCAACATGACAATCTCATAACAACATAGAATGGCTAATGAGTACAGGAAGGTGGTCTCAGTTATGTTGTTTGCTGTTTTTTTCCCAATAAACCTCAGCATGAAAGGATATTACCTATACAGCAGTTCTTCCTTCTAGCAAATGCTATGTGTTCCTGTACAGATATCATGTTGGTTTTAGATAGATCTGCCAAGATCTGTTTAGACACCAGTTCATCACCATGGTGGGCAGTTTAGGTTTCTGAATAAAAGTTGGACATATCAGTAATAACTGTGCTAGGTCTGATCCTTTGTTGTTAATAGTTAGTAATATGGTTTGGGGTTTTTTAGAAACTGGTGGCTATGCTTGTTATTATATGCATTATGACTAGCTGTGGAACTGGGGCTTTCAGGGTACTTTGTGATTTGGAGTTTAGTGAGAGCGAGCGAGTACAAGCTGCAATTAATAAGTTGTGAAGAGACTGATTGTTGCAGCTGAAATGGTGAACTGATGTAGTTACCCAAAAAAGACTGGGAAGCAGTGACCTAACTGTCACCCCATGGAGAATGAGGCTGGTCTTAAATTTGTGAAATATCCCTGTTTTACAACACTGACTATAAGAAAGAATTCTGTTAAAAGTTAATGGAGGAGTTCCAATGGAACCCTATTAGATTCTTCCTCCATTAAATGACTGATACAGACTTTTAATGGATGTTTTAACTAGGCATTGTTATCAAAAGGACTATTGCACAAATTAAAACCAGGCCCATAATCAGTGAAGAGAAGCTGGATTTACTCCTCTGCCTTTGGCATGGGGGAGTCTGTGTGTGTTTGTGTGTGCAACTGAAGGGATGGAGAAAATGGTGAAGGAGAGGAAGGTGGTAGAAACATTCACTGGAAAAGAGAAATGGAACATGTACATTTTCAGAAATGTACTAAAGTTGGCCAGTGAAAATATTCTATAGGTAAAGCAGGTGAGATAGCACACTTAAATTTTTATTTACTGAACAAATTTGGGACAAGAAAAGGGGAAAAGTCTCCTCTCAAGAGCTGTGATAGTTCTCCATTTAGTGTTCCAGTTTTGGATAACATTTTTAAGCCAGCATAAGTTCTGATCTTGCGAGATACTGAGTGTCCTGAACTTCTATTAAGTTGACAGAGAGTTGAGGGGTGGGCTTGCTTCTTACAGAGCCTGGACATCATAAACTCATCTAGTGGGATTCTGCTCCTGGGCAGGTGGTGGTACCTGTTCATTCTCAATGTGAGGCCCAAGTTCTGCACAGACCCAGAAAAAGTGGTTTGTGGTAGAGTCAATATAAAAGATACCTGATTTGGAGCTGTCTCCTGTCTCCTTCTATGATGGCAGTATGAAGCGTTTACGTGAAGAGGATTTGGATTTTTGTTTCAAACCAAGATGTTGGCTCGGTGTTGTGATATTTTAAAGTTTTCTTTTCAAAAGCATCAGGGAAAGAGTTTGCTGTCTCTGAAGTTAAAGCCTGTGAAATTCTGGTTTCTGACATTCTTTTGCTTTCCCATGCAGAGTGCATGCCTTTCTGTAGTGCCCCTGCAATGACCTCCTCTCTAACCTGGATAGATTACCCATGAGGGGTCATTTGGTTTCCATCCTTGTGTAGCCATGGCCATCTCATTTAAAGGGACCCTGCCACATAGTTCTTTAAGTCCCATCTGTGGTACAGTGACAGTTACGTATTCTGTTAGCAGATGTCATCTTAATTATTTCCCTGGTCCTTCCGATGAGTGAAAACTGTGTTAAAAAAACCCAAAACAACTCAAAAGCAAAACAGAGCAAGGTAAATCATTGCTGTCACTCCACATTCCCCATGCAAACAGACTCTGTGCATATGTGGGGTGGTTGCTGTGTATTTGGATAGATGTCTTTATGTAGGGGATGTAAAAACATAAGGTATTTTGCTGTTCATCCAGAATTAGCTAAATTTGCATTGCAGTGTTTTGCTTCAGAACAGTGATGGTGATAGTTGTTTTCTATGAATGAGTTTTCCTCTCTTCACTGTTACAAGGCCCTGAGCGTAAGGTTCCCGTTTTACTTGCCCAAGTACTTCCTACTGAGGCACTGCAGTACATCTCAAAGTGTTCTTTCTGGCCTGCTTAAATCTGGGACATTATCACAACACGTTGTTTGATCTTGCTGTCTGATATGTTCCAGTGTATTGCCAGTTTCTATCAAATCCGTTAGTGCATGCTGCTGACAAAAGGAAGGTTCAAGACTGGTGATGGCCCCCTTGAAGACCTTGGCACCTAGCCTCCTTGAGTGTCACGGGCTTCTAGCAAAGACTGTCACTTATACGCAAATGGCTTGAAACGCTTTTTGTTTTGTGACGTGGGTTATTGACCACTAGAATAAGAACATCTGAGCCTTTTCCTCTCAGTTGTAGTAAAAACTTCAGACTTGGCATAAACTGCAGTTTTTTTGGAGAAAGGGAAGGCTAGATCTTTCTTCTCTAAGGCACTGAACTGGTTTAATTGAAAGAACAATTTGATTTGCTGCTGTAGCTGCTGCTACAGTAAAATAGCTTGGAATGCTAGCAAATTTTTACTTCTCTCACCCAAACCAAGGATTTAATACTGGCAGGTGAACTTCTGAAGGCTGCTATCAAGTATACAGAGACAATAACTGTCTTGGAGGTGGAACTTTGTCAATATTTTTTGCCTTGGGCCAAAAAACATTCACAATAATGGAGTGCTAAAGCCCTGCTCAGAAATGTTGCAGCTAGAGAAAGGGGAATTTATTCCAAGTTTTAGAGTGCAGTATTTTGGTAGGATGTGTGGTTTCTTAATCATCCTTATGTTGAAGCATCAACCATCAAGACATTTGGGGGACACCTAAAGGCATGCTTCTTGTTCAGTAAGAGCTGCCCTTATACTTGAGGTCATGCAAAGCTGGCTGCATTACTGTCCTTAATATTATGTTATCATGCATTATTGAGCCAAAATGTCTCTTCCTGTGCTCTGTAACCTGGGCAGAGGATTTATTTTTTATTATTTTTAAATATCCATAGTGGGACAAGGGATAGAAAATTCCAAATTACAATACTGAGAAATTAAATAGATGTTTACAAAGCTACTTTGCCTGTTTCTTTCTGAAATGATTATGAGATGATAATCATAAAATGATTTGGAGAATAGATAATAGAAGCCTCTTGAGATTGTTCATATAACATGAGAGTATTTTATAATGCCATAAATAGCAAGCCAACTAAGCTCTTATAAACTTATTTTATTAATGCACATTGATTTATAATTATAATTATTAAGCCCAAGAATACAGAAAAATGCTTGTTTGGAAGTAGGTAAACAATTAAAGAAGTAGCTCTTAGCTGCGATGGGCAAAAGCAGACAGGAGGGAGGGAACTCTCTGCTCTGGCGCATGCCAGCCTCAAGGTTGAATTTCCCCTGGTTAATGTTGTGATAGACTGCGCCAAATGCTGCCTCTTCCTTTTTACCTCTCTTTGAAAATGAAGATTACCAATATGAGACAATATCTCTTTTGAAAAAAATATTAGGTGCCTGGATCAGTTCCCCCTTTCATAGGCACTGATGGGAATTTTTGCACTGTACAAGTGCAAGAAGACCTCGGTTTGGTAAGACACACAGGAAGAGCTCTCCTTTATTGATCCAAGCTCTGTCAGTAAGCTAAACTCTAACACTCCCAGCCTTTAGCAGTGTCTTTGATGCCAGCATATGAATGCAGAAGTAAACAAAAAGGGACCATGTTAGTTTCAGCTTTTTTCAATAACCAGCACAGAAATACCAGTATGTGGTATTTTCTAAATTAAAAAACAAACAAACAAACAAACAAAAAAACCCCATGTAAACTAAAAAATACCTTTAGAAACCGATCTTTCTTTTGCTTAAGTCTTTTAAGGCAGAATTAAAACTGTTTGAGACTAGGTGACTGTATTCTCCTAAAGGAAAGAAAAGTCTAACACAAACATTATATGTCTGATACATTATTTTTACTGAGTTCTGGTACTGCAATTCTTTCAAAAGCAAGCTTATTCTTAGGGAGCATCACTGGAACAAGATACTGGGTTTATTGTGTATTAAGTTTCCACCAGTTTTGGAAATTCTAGCTTTTTATAATAGTCTCTGATAGTTTTGAGTGTGCAGTCCTCATTTTTATGTGGCTTCTAATGTAGTTAGTGAGTCTCAGGACCTCTTTTTGCAACTGTGAACCTATTTGTGTGTGTTCCTCTGATGTGCATATGAACCCTGTTGACAAGTATGTATGCATGTCAGAAAGATAGTAACTTCATTTCTCAAAGGTTAAGCATGCACCTTTCTTTAAATACATGAGTGTTCTCAAAGCATTTTAAAATTGTGCCTTGATTTTACGTAATTCAGTGGCTTGAAATCTCCACCCTTAAATCTCACGTTTGTAGTTTTAGATTAATTGCAGGAAAGGAAGACCCTGACCGTGAGTGGCAGTCAACTTTCTAATACACAGAGAAGTTCACTCTAGAACCCTATGGTGTTTTCATATGAATAAAACAGGCATTTTGAAGTAAGGACCTTGGATGGGAAATGTTTATCCAGCCAGATTCTGGTGTCTGGTTTAAGGCTGTAATGAAACATCTAGAGGTCTTTTGGCTGTAAATGTAGTCCCATCCAAAGAGTCAAGAACTGCATTTTATTAGATATCCAAGGTTTTCTACTTTAAAGGTAGCTGCGTGTGTGCCATGAATCACACTACCTAGGTATAGCTTTCATAATATCTACAGTATTCTTTGTTATTCCTTAAGTCATAGAATATCCACTAATGCAATGCTGTATTTTTCTTCAGATCGATAGAACCAAGTCATAAAATTTAGATTTTATTTTCCATTACAGCTGCAAATTAGTGCCATGTATATGTATAGTATTTTCTGTAAGCAGGTGTGGGATTAAAATAGTTCTTGCAGCTAACTTGCTTGTTTACCATTTCCCAGCTAAGTATTAATATTCTTATCATTATTGCTGAAAAACGAGTATCCTCTGTAGTTTCATGACCTCTTGTATTTTAGTATTCCAACATAGTTACGGGGTTCCTTGTTTAAATAAATTCATGTTTGGATCAGAAAACACAAACCCTCACAGATTTGCATTTTGCCATCCACACACTTGATAATTTTTATGAACAGACCAAACAGCAAAAGGCAAAGCCTTGAGGTCTCCCCTCACATTTTAGCGAAGATTTAACAGCAGGATGACATAGTGAATAAGGGCCTGCTTCTGTGATTTGCTCAGTACCTCCTATGATTTACCCTTGGTGCCAATAAGAGCAGGCAGTATTTTGCAGAGGATACGCATCCTGTGGTAGGAGTAGGTCCTAAGAATTTTACAAAACACACTGCAAAGCAGCAACAGAAGTTGTAATCTGAACAAACCCACACTTTTCAAAATAAAAGGAACAAATAGGGTTTGTATTGTGGCCTTTTTTTTTTTTGCGTGTGGTTGTTTTGTTTTTTTTTTAATTATGATAGCTGATGTACATGCTACTTAACCGTATTGAACAATACTAAGTAAGTCACTGAGCCATCGCTGAGGAGCCGGGGACCTAGCTGGGTCTGTGCAGAAGCTACTCCAGAGCACACTCCCGTCAGCAAAAAATGTTCCACCGCAGGCGCTGGATGGGAACTTACTGTGCCCCTGCAGTGGGAGGGAACAGACTGTCAGATAGTGCCTGTCACTACCTTGCTGTGCTCCTCTCCTTTACCTGTAACCTCACACGTTCTTATCCCTACGTTGTCAGTGCCCGTATTCTGCACCAAGGAGTACATAGATGTTGAGATGGACCTATTAAAATCAAACAGTTTTTGAGCTTTTCAAGCATGAACTAACAACTGCTGGAAACACTTTTTCTGTTCATTCCCTTTAATGCTCTCCACAACCCACTCAAACTAAAATAATTGTACAAAAATCTAACATTTCCTTTGGAACAAGGAGGTGATTTTCCTCTTTCTCATCTCTCCTTTCACACAGATGATTTTAAACATGTAGGGCTAGACAGCTCTGATGAAAGCTGTTTCTCAAATGTTTGTGTGGCACTGATTTTACATTACTAGATCTCTTATCCTCTAACCTTGTATCTTTTTTTCAGCCTGGTTAGGGAAACAGTTGCTGGATTAAAAAGATGCATCTAGTGGGCCAAATTCTTTCCTCTCTTACACTCATGCTATGTCAGGAGGTCCATGAGTTTGTACCTGTGTTAGTGAACGTAGAATTGGATTTTGCCTTCATCTGTTTTACTTTATGCATTTATTTTTGTCAAAGCATATTGTGTTTACTCACAGGTGTTAGTTATTGTAGCGATAATTTTTCTTCTTCATTGGTTTTGGTAGCTCTGGGAACATTTGCTTGTAGACGGACATCTTGCTCCTGTTGTTTCTTCTGCTCTTTTCCAGATAGTAAGTCATATGAGAAAACAAATCACAGCATGTTTTTGTGGTACTGCTTTTTGGTTAGCTATTGATGTACTTTCCACAGGTGTTCTATATGATCAAATATGTGACTAAACCAAAAGATGAGAGGTCATACATCCACAGGGGATAATGATTTCTGGCCGTAATGCTAACAATACTACTGCTTAGCTGTGACACAGTAAATAAGCATGTAAGTTAGGATGACTTTGTGTCTGTTTAGATGTCTGTTCAGGATTGGGATTTGTCTCATTAAGACATGGCTGCACTATTAAAATGTTCAAGAATTCATGTTCTCCCTGGTATTTAATTATACTGTCCATAAACCTCTGAGAAACATCACCTGCCGTAAAGTCGAAGAAAAACAAAGGTGGAATTAAAGAAACCCCCGAGATCTTTCAACAATTCATGCCTGGCTCCAACATTCTGCATGTTACTTCTCTACAGAAAGGCTCACATATTCATCTAACCAAGAAAAGATCCACTTCCTTGGATAAGTGCATACATGTGCTGTGAGTTTCTTATGTTCAGGCAAAGATGACTCTGGTTTGATTCAGAACCTTTCACCTGCCTGACTAAGCTCTGACTACATAATCAATGGGGAAGTGAGACCTTCTTAGACTGAATTAATTTCCAGGTTTATCTTTGCTGTTATCGATGAATATTTTGTCATTAATATATAACAGTGTTTAAAATGAAATAAAATGCATGAAATGATAGCCAAGACATTTTTGGTAAGCATTATAGCATTTTAATGTTAATCTGAAGCAATTAAAGGCCAGATCTCAAACAGATGAAAGCACTCTACGTCTCCAGTGTTAGGAGACAAGTTAGTTGAAAATTATTTCTGAAAAAAACCACAAGCTATCGATTGTGTTATTTGTGAGCATGGTTATTATGAGCATCTTAAATGCTATTCTGTTTTCTTGTCCATAAAGCAAACAGAGAAACAAAAACACAGACAATGTGCAGGAACTTACTGCTGCTTTCACTTAACGAGGGTGTTTCATTGCAGCCTTTTTGTGCTTAGAATAACTGAGTTGGGGGGTCACGGCACATAAAATAAAAGCTATGAAAGGGCATGTCTTTTGAAAAAGAAAACAAAGTTGTAAATAGAAGACAGTACTAAAAATTAAAATGATAACTTGAAAAATAATGTGGTCGAACTTATTCTGGATATGCAACTAAATTTGCTGCTGTTATTTAGGCTGCAGCACTATGAACAGTGACTTTATTTAGGGGAAGAAATGCTAGGAATTTTATTCCTCCCCATTCCCATTTGTTTCCTGGCATCTTCTGTTGATGTTTTTCTCTATTTTTTTCCATTATTATTTGCTAAATATATTATGACATTTTATTTACCTTGGTCGAGAGCTTTGAGACCTCTGTGTGGCTTCGCCATTCTAGCAATTTCACAAATAAATCACTGATCATTGTGCAGAAATACCACAGTTTACATGAAGACAGCATTATTTTTATGGTAGAAGAAGCAGGTTTATACTGGATAGTTGGATTACTACATCTGTAGGTATGCATACAGAATACACCCACTCATATTTTTCTTTTTAATTAGCACTTAGTAGTTTTTATTAAAGCAATGAGTTACAGAGAGATTTTGGACGTTCAGTTGTGGAATCTACATTCTTTGATAAGACATTTCATTTTATGGACATACGTTATTTCTGCGTGTGTAAAATAAGGATACGTTGTTAGTCTTTTGTTAATTTCCAGATAATTAAACATTATTATCTATTTACCAATGAATAGATGTGATCTGTTTACAATATCAAAGATGTATATAAAGCACCCAGCTATAGCTGAAGCTCTAATTAAAATACATCATTGTTTGTCATGGTTTTAAGGCGAAAATTAAAAAGCGTTGCCAAATTAATCTTCAATCAAGAGTTCATTAATTAGCTAACCTTCTGTAAATGGGCTGCAGTTTGATGACAGCTCACTAAAGGACCATTTAAATGAATTCCTGATTGTATCAATCAGACAGGGGAAAAGAATTAGATTTGCGGCTCTTTTGCAGTAGTTCCTGCAAACATTTCCCCAACATTTAATGCACACAATGGATGTTAAACTATTTTAAAGTGATGAATCCTTTTTATTACTGTCCCAAACTCTGTTACTTCTTGCTGTATATCAAGAGGAAATGTATAACGCTGCCAAGGTTTCATGATCCTGAACAGAATATTGCAGACGAATATGCTTTATAACATAGTAATAAGCAGTTGCTTGAAATAACATCATAACTTTCCATGAGAAAAACGTTTTGAACAAATTATTGATTATATAATAGTCTTTAGTAAAATTTACTTTGCTTCTGTCATGAATTTTAAAATATGAGGGCTTAAGTGGTCAGGTACTTCAGTTGCTTTTGTGCTGGCAACATAAAATTTCTGGACCTCTAGACTATCTGGAAATGTCTGCCATGAAAGTGACAAATTAAAGATGTTAGTGCTAGATTAGGGTATATTTCTGTGTTACTTTGGTGCACGTAATATCTATCTAGAGCCATCACAAGGCTTAAAAAAGAATTTTAGAATCAGTTATAGAAGTTAATACATGATTTGGCGACTCCTTTTGTGATAAATAGGTGGGATTGGGAATTTTTTTTACATGTATTTAGTCTGTACGTATGCCTTTTGTGGTTCTGTGTGAACATGTGTTTTATGAAAAGTACGGTCAAAATAACAGTCTCTATTTACTCTTGCCAAAAGTTCTCTTTCTAAACTTTGTATAAACACACATTTAGTTAACATTTGGGTTGGTTATCTTCCTCGTGAAATAAAATGGTTTGAATTTTTGTTGGGGTGGGTGCAGTTATTTCGTCAGTAGATTCATATACTCAAACCTCTTTGAAACGAAAGCATTAATTAAGACCAAGAAAGATTGCGTGTCAAAGCATTAAGTGACATATTGCATATTGTGACACCTCAGATGTCCACAAATTGAATAGCCATGGTGATCTTTTTCTCCACCATATAAATATTTCCATTTGTTTTGTATTATATATACTGATACTATTAACCAGTTATCTGCAATTGATATATGATTCTAAGTTATTGTAAAATATCTGCCCATCTTTTGTATGTAAACGATAGGAGTATGTTAAAATACAACTTAAGTTGAATTTATTTTTTTTCTGACCAGTATAGCGTTGTACATTTTTGTTATCATCTGCCATCAGACAATAACCTTGTCCAGCACTGCTACATCTGTTAAGTCTATCCTGCCAATTAAACCACAGAGCTGGTGTTGGTTTTTTTCTTAGTCAAGGTGTTTATATCAACATTTCATACAGATACAGTAATCCAGTGTGAAGGAAAATCAGGGTTTTTTTCCTCCGTGCTGATTTGCATATGCATGTCAAATCTAGCTATGCCATCTTTTGTGGTATTGAGGAAAACAAAATGACCTTTACTCAAGTTCTTAATAGTGGAAGGTTCTTACGTTCTGAATTTTCAGGTGGTGGGGGAAGAGTCTGGAAAAGCGAGCGTTTGCCGATTACGCCACTGATGCTCGCAACAGTCTAATACAGTCTAATACACTAAAACTCTCTATGCCTTCCTGTTATAATTGCATCTCTGCTCAAGGCTACTATAGTTAGGCTACATTAAATCTCATTGTCAGTCAGGCTGCATAAGGCTCAGGAAGCTCACGGGCTGGAGCTGGGCAATGCGATCTTCCTCAAGAGCAACTTCTCTCATTGCTACTTGCTTGTCTTCTCACAGACTGCTACATTACTGTGTACATAATGGACACCC
This sequence comes from Aramus guarauna, assembly GCA_013400195.1. NCBI lineage: Eukaryota > Metazoa > Chordata > Aves > Gruiformes > Aramidae > Aramus > Aramus guarauna. The sequence goes on along the minus strand of VXBL01008491.1, from coordinate 759,850 downwards.
CTTACATAAATTATGTAACTTGATTTCTCCCCCTGTCTGACAGACACGATTTGCTTAAAAATAAATACGAGCCTGGTAATCTAGGTTGCCCGTTCTCCTTTTAGCTAACTGCACATGTTATTTATCGTATTGAACAAAAAGAAAAAGCAAAAAGTCACTAATTCAGTTATCAACCAACATATAGCACACATGGAGGAGATGGGTCATGTACACTTAACATGTATGATAAAGTATAGGAGCTTTCAGCAGGGCTTCTATCAAAATAATTATCTAAGCAATTATCTGTGCTATTCAGCTAACTTTTGCATGCGATGGTGTTTCTATGCTTTTGTGTTCATCAACCTTACTGCTTTGAGTTCTCTTAGGAACTATTAGACTGACAGTTTTCAAATTGTGCAGAAAAGACAAAGAAAGAGAAAAGGGCTTTTTATAGAAAATTGTGCCTTTATTACAGGTAGTTAATAAGTATTAATATTGTAAAAAAATCAATGGGTTAAATGCAGTCGTATGATTTTAACTGGTGCACAGCTTTCGATCCTGTGTGACTTGCCTGCATTTTCAGGAGGTCGTCTTTAAGAGTCTCAGCACTGCAGTTCTTCGCCTCCTAACTGCAACACTACGTATGAAAAACGAAAGGACAAGCAAACCCCAATGTGCCACGCTCGCGTGAATTTTGCAAACAGTATTCTTGATCCTGTAGATTGATACAATCAGGAACGTAAACAAGCTGTCTTTGAAGGGTGCACTTCAGGGTTATTTTTTCATTCTATAGTAATAATTTTTAATGTTGTGGCTGTATATCAAATTAGATATGTTTTAATTCTTGGCTCTTCAAAGGATACTTACGTATGCCAATGAACTGCTACTGCCTAGGCTTCAGGCAATAGTATCCGTTGAATTTTGTGTAAAGACAGAAGAGTGCATACTAATGATTGTATACTTTAAAAAGACAAAAATTTTGTTCTGTGCGAGGATTTGTGGGGTTCTCGGTCTTCTTATATGAAGTCGTTTTCATTTTAAGAACGTGGGCTTTGTCTAGCGATAACCTTTGTATTATGCAAAGGAAAACCTTGCAAGGAGTAGTACAGTCTTTTATTAAAAAGTTTGCTGCTTTGTCATGGCAGTTTTCTTTTAGTGCCTCATGGATGGGGAGAGAAGGACACTTCATAGGTGGGAAACTCCACTAATACATTTATATTTAGTGGTTGCAGCCTCTTTCGCAGTTACTGGCAAAACCTTGAGAAAAGTAAACCATATGCTTTTGTACTGTCATATTTGATTTGGACTATATTCTCACTGTTGTTTGAAGCTAACATGAAACGCAGTGTCTGCATGACCCATTTTAGCAGCCCATTATCATAATTTCACTGTCGTATGGCCACTGAGTTAATGTACTTACAAATGACAGAGAAAGTGTGTTACATGACCTTAGGGTTTTCAAAAATTAAATGACGTAGGAGGTCGTATTTCAAAGAATTGTTAAAGAGTAAGGGTTTGGGGAGGTTGGCTTTTTTTTCCCCCCTCACCTTTAGGTGTCATAGCTTGTAACAAGAAGAAGGTACATTTATTCCTTCATAGATTAAAATACTAGAAGTTTAAGCTTTTTCAAGGTCTGGATTTTAGCTATTAACTTAATATTTTTGGGTAATGTGAAAGTCCAAATGCAATCTATTTTAATTATTTTAATTATTTTTTTCATCATCATTTATCTGTGTTCTTAGTATAATTAAGTTAAATTGTCTTTTGTATTTATGTATTTTGCTGGGTTTGGATTTTTGTTTGTTTGTTTCTTAGCTTGTTATGGTGGTTTTTAAAGGAATTGTTTTGAATGAAAGCAGCAAAGCAAGTGTGTTTCCTGGATTTGCAACAGGGCTATCTTCTGGTTGATCACATGATGTGACAGTGGTGCGAATAATTTTGGTTTGAAAAATAATGTTTTTTAACAAATGGCTTTCTTAATTTAAATTTAAACCAGATCTGAATGTGTTCCTTAATTTAAGCAAGTGACATTGGCATTTTATCAGTGCACAGTGTCCCCATACTTCCCAAATTTTATGGTGTCATGAACTTACATTGCTAAAACCCACCATAGTGAGTGATTGATGTTTCTTTCATCACAGAAGGGGTTACATTGAGGGTAAACCACAGTGGCTATGATATATGTCCAGTAAATGAGGAAACGGCAGGAGAAACCACAAACATGTAGTCCAAGTGGCATATCCTCACCTTTTCCTAATAAAGTTAGGTATTGAAACCAACTGGCTTATCTTTCTCTTACCCTTGTGATGTTGGAAATCCTGTAGCATTTTGCTTGAAAGGCCTCTGCATGGTTCTCCTGCTTGAACTAGAGTTTGTACAAACAAACAAACATTTTTCTTTTTCCATAGAAATAGAAGAAGTCTGGCTTATCGTAAAGAAACCCAACCAACCAATCAACCAGCCAAAACCCCCCAACCCTTGTTGTGATTAATATATTCTCTGAAAGTGAAACTATGTGATGAGCAGGCAGAATCTCATAATTTTATTTAAGGACTTACGTGGCACTGCTAGAAACATAAAGTGGGAAAAGGACCCACCAGAGCTCGCTCTCCTCTACCACCCACAGGCCAAGTGATTTGTGCCTCTTAAATCGAGTTTGCCTGTGGGGGCTTGTGTAGGGAACTCATGGTAGGTGCCATGCTGTTGCGTGGTTTGGTAGAGGAGTTGAGCGAGCGTTATTTTGACTTCTTCCAGGCAGAAGCCACCTTTATGTAAGTGGAAAT
>VXBL01008491.1:742088-752088 GCA_013400195.1 Aramus guarauna | reverse complement strand
CATCCTGATCTCTGGTGCTCTCAATAATGCAGCAAGCCTTTGCTCCACCAAAGCGTCACCTGTCTAGGTGAGTCGTGCCATCCCCTATCTGAAGTGACAGCCATCTTTGAGTACCAGCATCTTAACTGACTTCTCTTTCATCATCCATGTTAGAGAAATAACATTTTCGACAAGGTGTTGGGTTTTTCTCCCCCTTTTCTTTATTCTTTCCCCAGCCCCCCTTCACCCCTTAGTTAGAGCACCTGATCAAAAAATTATTTCTGACAAAGATTTCCTGCTAAAATTAAATGAGCTCAAGGAGACGGAGCATTTTCACGCAGAAAGAAAGTGAAACGTTGATGTTGGAAGTTAATGAATCTGGTAGCGGAGAGAACATTATTGAGACTGGATAATATGATCTAACAGCTTTCCTTCTTCTTATCCTCCCCGTAAAGAATGTATGGAAGTCAGTTATGTGGCATGATTCTAACATCTGTCCTACCCCATAATGGTAATTTGTATAAGTAATGGAAACAGGTTAAATACTTCCATTCTAATGTTGCCAGCAGGGATGAAAATGAACATTTCAATGAAATAATCTCGACAGAGCAGGGAGAGGAGGGGTGGATGGACTGATTCATCTCCAGCTCTCTTTGGTGATCCGAACACTAATGAGAATGCTTGAATGTATAGTTTATCAGATAGAAGGGGAAGAGCAAGTAAATTTCTCAGATTAGAATCACTGTGAAAATATACCCGCATGCAAGCTGCTTCGTTCTCCAATTGCCAGTGTTGGCTAATAATTTGCAGCATTCATTTTAAGGGATAGGGGAGAGAAGAGAAGGAGGTGAAGAATCTTTTTGTTGGTTTTTAATGGGATGCCTTTAAGGGTTATCATTCAACCTGCTAGAAGCACAGAGGTTGTTCTTGTTACAGTACCTTATCTACCTTTCAGACCCATTGCATTAGAATTAGAGGGTAGGCAGTTCTCGTATTTTGCCCCCTATTTTGCTGCAATTAGAAATGAAAGACACAAACCACTGTAGTAAGGTTATTTGGTTGTCTGATAGTCTGTGCTGCTCCTCAGCCATTGTCATAACTGAGCCATATTTTTCCACTGTAGTGACACTGTAATACAGACACACACACAGATTTGTAGCATCTGTGCCAGAATTTTGTATGAACATTTGTATATACTAATATAGAAAATTCGCAAATCTTCCAGCAGGCATGTTAACCTCTCACTATGTGAGATTATGGATGCTTTTGTAAAACTCTCATGACTCTGTATTCTGGAAACGTATCTGTAAATGTGTTTTTTCTCCCCTCTCTAATTTTTCTGTAACAAGGGAGATGTGTGGCCCTAGATTGTCTTTTCTGTCTGTACTTTTTTGCCCAAGATACGAAATGCGTTCTTGTGTGCCGTGGAAGTCACCTCCAGCCTAGAGTGCAGTTTGTGCAAGGTGACAGTGTGGGCTGCGAAAACTTCTGCAGCTGCTGTCTCCTCTTGGCTGGGAGTATTAGAAGCTGTGGAAATATATCTATTGAAGAATGGTGAACATTCACATCGTGCCACTATTGTTTTAGTCCCAGAGTAGGGCCTGATTTAGTAAAGAATTTTAGACTTAAACCCATCCCTGTTTGTTGAAACTATGAAATATGTATTTCAGTTAAAATTATTTCAGTATTCAATTGCTTGACTGAATTGTGGCCATCAATACTTATGTGTTTCTTCTGCATAAATTTATTTATTTGGAGGATTTAAAATTGGGTCTTGAAGAGTTTACTACATTTAGTTTTGTAGACTGTTAAAAGCAAATACAGTCGTTACTTTTTGTCCTTTTCAAAATCATGTGTTCGATGCTGAATCCCTTTTTGAATGGAAAGGAATACCTCCGTAGAGACAGATTCCTTCAAAAGCACCGGTCTGAGGTTACGGAAAGGTTTTATATGAGAGTATTTATATTTTTAACCACATCCTTACATTTTGGATTTCTGTCTGCTTTTTCAAACAATGGACGTGTATTTATAGTGTAAATATTCTCACTGAAGCAAACACAATGTGCTGTGCTACTCACATGTACAATATATAGCGTCTCATGTCCACTTAGATTAGAATGCACAGCTTTTAACACTGCTCAAAGATGACAGTGTATCTATGGGGAAGCATTGGCATCTAGAAGGCACATTTATAGGCAAAAAATATGAGCAAGACTTAATAAGAAGAAATACGAACTGCTCCCCTTAATTTCTAGTTGTGTGGAATTTGAAGCTTTTCCCCCCTTTTCCACCGTGCATTTGCCTGAGTCTTGTGCATGCACAAATGAGAAGGAAAAGAAAAGGTGACAGTACGTTCTGTAATTTCTTCCACTTTGGCTATAGTTTTTGTTGAGGAGGATCACTACTTATATCTGCTCTTGGTATTTCTGTGTGGTTTCAGGACACAGGTAAACCAGCAGAGTCTGTGCAGATGCAGGAATATCTGGAGAAGATTGCTGAGTTTCTTGGTCACAGAAACATACGCTGTCTGTCTGTCTTGAGCTACCTATTATAATTTAGGGGGAGAATCTGAACATCTCACGCTTTTATTTGACATAGAATAATATTACTTGTCTCGGCAAGTAGTTATAACAGGAACATTTTTGCTGTGTTTATAATTCTGAAGCTTACTTATTTGTCAGATTTCTGTGAGAATTTATAGTAAAACATGTATGTTTTTAGAAATTAACATTCTTCATTTTGTATGCTTCTAAATTATCTCTAACAGAAACCTTTTCAGTTAGAGAATTGCACTGACCTTGCAAAATATCGTATGTTGAGTGTGCTGCTATTCATCTTCTAAACATTAGTAGTCTTGAGTGAAAAGGTATTGTGTGTATCCTATGGTAACTAAAGGAATTAAATAAAATCTTTTTGATTGCAGTGATAGAAATTAAATATTTCAGATAAATTACTCCCTTTTGGTTAAGAAGCAGTAATTCTTTGTGTTACTTCAGATAACAACTGTACAGACATGTGGGTGTGCACATCATGTAAATTCATTTTTTTCCTGAATCTGCTTTAAATTCTGAAATCAGAAAATCAGAGTCCTGGCCAATCGTACATTCTTAACTCTTATATTGCAGTATATATTGGTAAGGGAGTGAACTCAATTGTGTAGTAGTTTCAGCAGAGCCCAAGACTAGGAAAGTAAGTGAAAGATGGATATTTCACCCTAACACTCAGTTTCTTTGCTTTGACAGTTTAACACTGACCTTTCATGTAGTTTTAACATTTCTTGTGTGGTTTAGCTCCTTTTATTTTTATGGTAAAGTGCAAAAGTACGAGAATAGGGAAAATGCACTGTCATAAATAAATAAAGGAAAATAAAAGAGGTCAGTGGCTCAAGGAGAGTTTTTACTTAAGCACATATTTAGATGGTTATGTATAGCAATTATAAAAATACATATTTATGCAATTTAGAATTAAGTAAAGAGATGTAAGATAATTCATATGGATTTTTACAAAATTCTGTATCAACTATAGCAACATTCAGCATCTTACAACAGTTTCTTACATCTATTTATTTAAAATACTGGGATGTGAAAATTGGCATAGTTCCACTGAGGTTAGTAAGAAGATAGTTGTTCATAAAAGCTCAGAACGCGGGCCCCCTCAGTTTTCAGTTTCTGCTTAGTGACTGTCTGTTGATCATTACTAAGTTTTTGGGGCTTTTTAAATATAAAAGTGCCAGATAGTAACTCCCCGTTTTTATGCATTTTAGGCCTCAGAGTTTTTGTATTTTTTATTTAAAAGTAATTTCAGAATCACAAACCGTATTCTTCTATAACTGTCCTTTTCTGAAACATAAAAATGTCTTGTCTTTTGCTGTTAGAAATGACTGAAAACAAGTGTGTTTAATGAGAGAGCTAAGAGATCTAAGACTGTAGGTGTAGGAGTGAATTCTACTTGCATACCTGGCATTCACAACTGCAGCAGCACTACCGGGCTCAAATACCTGCAGAGAGTTTCAACAGCAGCATTACTGCAACACTGGGAAGCTGTCTGACTTCTTAGTTCTTTTACTGTTTCTGTATTTTGTTCTTCATTTTATGGATTAAATGCATTTTTAAGAATATTTTTTTCTGGATTTATAATGCTTTTATGGCATTTTCCTGGCTTTGGCTCCAGGATGATTTCTGTAGTGACTTTGTACTTGGTACTCACCAATCCTTTTAAATGTATTAGAAAACACCTGAGGTTGAGGCACTCTGTAACCAACTGGATCGTGCTTAACATTTTTTTAAAAACTAAAAAAATAAAATTTTCTTCTGAAAAAAATTGACACTTAAGAGGACCGATGAAAGATGCAGTGGGCATCTTAAGGTTCAGCACTACCCCAGTACTAGCGGGGCTACTTTTCTACTTTACCTTTAAAGATCAGTCTGAAGTAGTTAGGGGCTGCATTAAGACTGAATTGCAAAGGTGAATGCAGAATGCAGTACTGACCATAATACTGTTACTTTTCTTTAAAAAAAAAAGAAAAAATGTTTCAAAGAGTTTTCATATTACAGTGAGAGAAGATTCTTTTTATTTTTCAGAAAAAAAGTTTCAGAATCTATTAGCAGCTGTGTACAAAAAGAAGCTCAACTTTACTTATGCTCCCCCCAATTGAAGAAGACCTCCGCTTTGTTAACATGATAATATGTATTTTCTTCATATCACATAAGAGCAGAAGTGCCTCATTTTCTGACTTGCTTTCAGTATTGTGCTATGGAGGGACATAGGCTGCATTTCAGCATCACTTGCTGCACATTTCGCCTGACAAGGAAGCATTTTTTTATTCGATTACTGAAAATTGTTCACAATCCATGTTTTCTACCTTGACATATTTCTAAATTATCTACATTCCATTATCATTGTGATTTTTTTAAAGTTGTTTTTTTTACAAAACTGGAGGGAAATGTGTACAAGTATGTTTTCTGCTTTGCAATAAAAGTGTACATTTATCACTTAGGTACATGTAAGCCACTTCTGTGAATTGGACCCTTGGAGTAAATGTGTTTTGATGTAATGGCCATCTGCTCATGAATATCACATTTGCTAGTTTAAAAAATAGTTTGATATAGATAAACACATAGTTTGGTAAGATTATATAGTTTCACCAGGTGGCAATACAATAGCAAAGTTTTGTATTTACCATAAGCCAATAATCAAGCTGGGATGGAGTCTCAAGTTTTCTGTTTGTTGCTTTTAAAAATTAATCTCTAACATTTACTTTTAGTTGCTCACTCCTCACTCCTGTTTTCAAAATGGTAAATGCAGGACCCACATCAGATCGTAACAGGAGGCAAGGTATATCCTAGCCATTTCAGAAAACAATCAGAATCTTGCTTCTCTTTTCATCTTGTAAAAATGAAAGCTGTTCTGCTCTCAGATGGACCCCCGTACAGGCAGCCACCAGGAGACCCTGGAACAGCAGAGCTGACACACTTGCCGCGTATAGCTCCATTAGAGTGGGGTCGTGCTGGCACAGAAATGGTCTTTGAAGCTGTGGCTAAAGCCAGTTTGCCAGAAAAGACAGCCCTGACGGGCTGGAGTTGGTCAAGCCAGTGGTTCTGAGTGCCTAGGTCTGAGGGGTGCAGGTCAGCTGCAATGCGTTGCGCATATGTCATGCAGTAAATATAGCTCGGTGCCAGGCCATTTTTTAAGTTGATAAAAACTAGTTTAGTAGGCTCTTTGCTTGATTTTGGTTTTGATATTATGGTATCTACTGTGGTCCTGGCACATATTTTACTGCTGAAGTCAAAGTTTATTCTTACATAGCACTCATATCAAACTGTAACCAGGAAAGAATATGTGGATTTATAGGTGGAGTGTGTGAGTGATGGTGAGTTTGGTTCCTGGATGTATCTTCAAAATTTGTCTTTATGGTTACTGCTTTTAGTACAGAAGACAGCAAGATGTAAAATGTGCATGTTCGATAACTTTGTCTTGTTTCTACCCCCCCTCCTCTCCTGTATTTTAGCATATGTTCCTGAGGAGGAATTGAAAGCAGCAGAAATAGATGAAGACAGCGTGGAAGATGATGGGCTGTCTCTGGACATCCAGGAGAATGAGTATTTGTGCAATGAAGAAGCGGAGATCAAAGAGGCTCAAAGCTACCAGAACTCCCCAGTCAGCACTGCAACTAATCAGGATGCAGGCTATGGTTCGCCGTTTAGTGAAAACAGCGATCAGCTGGCCCATTTCAAAGGCACTTCCTCTAAAGAAGAGAAAGAGGATCCTCAGTGCACAGACAATGTTTCCTATCCACAGGACAGCTTGGCACAAATAAAAGCTGTGTATGCAAATTTGCTTTCAGAGACTTGCTGGTCCAGTTTAGCTTTGGACTTAAAGAAATCCAATCCAACCACCAGCAACAATGGAATCAGCCAGAATGAAAACACCACCAGTACTGACACCAATGCCAATTCCCAGAGTACTAATACTACCAGTACCAACACTAGTACCAGTACAACTACCAGTAATACTAGTAACAGTAATAGTAACAGTGGTGGCTCAGGTTATGACTGGCACCAAGCTGCATTAGCTAAAACTTTGCAGCAGACCTCATCGTATGGACTTCTCCCAGAGCCTAGTCTTTTCAGCACAGTACAGCTTTACCGGCAAAACAATAAACTTTATGGGTCTGTGTTCACCGGTGCTAGCAAGTTCCGATGCAAAGACTGCAGTGCAGCCTATGACACACTGGTGGAGCTAACAGTGCACATGAATGAAACTGGACATTACCGTGATGACAACAGAGATAAAGAAGCTGATAAGACCAAAAGGTGGTCAAAGCCTAGAAAACGATCACTTATGGAAATGGAAGGCAAAGAGGATGCCCAAAAAGTGCTGAAGTGCATGTACTGTGGGCATTCGTTTGAGTCTTTGCAAGACCTCAGTGTCCATATGATAAAAACAAAGCATTACCAGAAAGTGCCTCTGAAGGAGCCAGTACCAGCCATCACTAAATTGGTCCCTTCTACCAAAAAGCGAGCACTTCAGGACTTAGCTTCACCTTGTTCACCTGAGCCCACAGGGATCACTGCAGAAGCTTCACTGAGTGAGTCTGCAAAGGATCAGAAAACTGCCAACCCCTACGTGACTCCAAACAACCGCTACGGCTATCAAAATGGTGCTAGCTACACTTGGCAGTTTGAGGCACGCAAAGCCCAAATACTGAAATGCATGGAATGTGGCAGTTCCCATGACACTTTGCAGCAGCTCACTGCTCACATGATGGTCACTGGTCATTTCTTGAAGGTGACCAATTCTGCTTCCAAAAAAGGCAAGCAGCTAGTATTGGACCCTGTGGTGGAGGAGAAGATACAGTCTATACCTCTTCCGCCCACCACTCATACAAGGCTGCCAGCCTCCAACATTAAAAAGCAGCCTGATTCCCCAGCGGGCTCCACAAACTCGGAGGAAAAGAAAGACCTAGAGAAGGAAAAGGTGGTGGTCAGTGAAACAGAGAAAAAGATTAAAGAAGAGAATGAGGACTCTACAGAGAAATTTGAGCCAACAACTTTGTATCAATACCTCAGAGAGGAGGATCTAGATGATAGTCCGAAAGGCGGAATAGACATACTGAAATCCCTGGAGAACACAGTGACAACAGCTATCAGCAAAGCTCAGAATGGAGCACCTTCCTGGGGAGGATATCCCAGTATTCATGCAGCGTACCAGCTCCCAGGAACAGTCAAACCCCTTCAGCCTGCGGTGCAGAGCGTTCAAATGCAGCCGTCTTACGCTAGCAGTGTAAAGTCACTGTCATCAGAACACAACGCGCTCATCCATTCCCCTGGCAATCTCACACCCCCGCCTCACAAGAGCAATGTATCTGCTATGGAAGAGCTGGTGGAGAAAGTTACAGGCAAAATCAGCGTGAAGAAGGAAGAAAAGCCTTTGGAGAAAGAGAAGAGTTCTCCAGTCAAACCCCTGTCACCTGCTGCTAAAGAAAACAAGGATTTCCCAAAAGCAGAAGAAATAAATAACAAACAGCAGCAGAAGAAGGGCTCTGAGACAGATGTTCAGAAGGTCAAAAAGGATAGTCCAGCAGAAGCACATACACCAAATGGTACAGAGCCACTTAAAACAAAGGTTGCAAACGGCTGTAACAATCTAGGAATCATCACAGATCATTCACCTGAGCCATCCTTCATTAATCCATTGAGCGCTTTACAGTCCATTATGAATACCCACTTAGGCAAAATTTCTAAGCCAGTAAGCCCCTCTCTGGACCCTTTGGCCATGCTGTACAAAATTAGCAACAGCATGTTGGACAAACCCATTTACCCAACCACTCCTGTCAAGCAGGCTGATGCCATTGACCGGTATTACTATGAGAACAGTGATCAACCTATTGATTTAACCAAGTCCAAAACCAAACCTCTTGTTTCCAGTGTGGCTGACTCTGCCTCGTCCCCACTAAGGGAGAGTGCCCTGCTGGATATTTCCGATATGGTGAAGAACCTCACAGGGCGTTTGACACCCAAGTCGTCAACTCCGTCTACCGTGTCAGAGAAGTCTGATGCTGACGGGAGCAGTTTTGAGGAAGCTCTGGATGAACTGTCGCCAGTACACAAGAGGAAGGGCAGACAGTCCAACTGGAACCCTCAGCATCTTCTGATCCTTCAAGCCCAGTTTGCTTCCAGCTTGAGGGAGACCCCAGAAGGCAAATACATTATGTCGGACCTCGGTCCACAAGAGCGGGTACACATCTCTAAGTTTACTGGTCTTTCCATGACCACAATTAGCCACTGGCTGGCCAATGTGAAGTATCAGTTAAGGAGGACAGGTGGAACTAAATTTTTAAAGAACTTGGACACAGGACATCCTGTTTTCTTTTGCAATGATTGTGCCTCTCAGTTCAGGACTGCTTCTACATACATAAGTCACTTAGAGACACACCTAGGGTTTAGTTTGAAGGATCTGTCAAAGTTGCCACTTAATCAGATTCAAGAACAGCAGAATGTTTCAAAAGTCCTCGCAAACAAGACTTTGGGCTCACTTGGAATTGCCGAGGAGGACCTAGGCTCCACATTCCAGTGTAAGCTCTGTAACCGAACTTTTGCAAGCAAGCATGCAGTCAAACTGCACCTTAGTAAAACACATGGCAAGTCCCCAGAGGACCACCTGATCTATGTAACTGAGTTAGAAAAACAATAGCGTCCAGGTAAGCAGCCAGGTATGCAAGTGACCACAGGAACATTGCACTAAACTTCTTCATAGTACTGCACTAGGCCTGACCTGAGCCTCTGAAATCAGTCTTACTTTTGTTGCTGAACTGCCTATCTGGACCTTGGTTTTTCTTACACTTATTTTGTAGCTATATTTATATGCTCTTTGTCTGATCTGTGCATGGTTATTTTTTGTTTCTGTTTTTATTTTTTGTGAGTCAAAGTCTGACCTTTATTTTCAACATCTGTCCTTGATGTTAAGCTATCTTTTGTAGAATATAGTGGGAGACACTATTGAGAGACATTAATTTAGCCGTAAAGAAAGACACAAAGAACAATGATAAAGAGACATCCTAAAATTACAAAGTTGCCATGACAATAAAGGTCACAGAACCTGGTAGTGTCAAGTTTTAACCCTCTGAGAACTGTAATAGCATTTCTGTGCCTTTCCCAGTTGCTAAATAAGTAAATAAGGAAAACAAAACAAAACAAAACAAAAGGCTTAAAAAGGCATTTCATTCAAATAAAAGCTGTGTCAGAAGCAGAACTTATTTTTTTTTTAAATGAATGAGCTTTTTTTTTTTTTTTTTTTTAATGCAGAACTGGTTTGTGAAGAAATTGTGCATGCAGTCCTTGGAAGAAGGAGAGCTGTGTAGTACTCAAGGGGTTAGGAAGCCACAACTGTATAAGTTAAATAATAACAAAAAACAAAAAAACAAAACAAACAAACAAAAAAAGCAAACCAAGTTGCCACTATGCCCAAACCCTCTGGATGCTGAGAATTGCCACTTTTTGGCAAAAAAAAAAAAAAAAAAAAA